>CM059287.1:7424134-7434134 GCA_030347295.1 Setipinna tenuifilis | reverse complement strand
AGAGATAGATAGAGAGAGGGAGAGGGAGGGAGAGATAGATAGAGAGAGGGAGAGGGAGATAGACAGAGAGAGGGAGAGAAAGGGAGAGAGATAGAGTGTGTTTGAGAGAGAAAGAGAGAGGGAGAAAGAGGAGGGAAAGTGTGTGTGTGTGTGCATGTGTGTATGTGTGTGTGAGAGAGAGACAGAGATAGAGAGAGAGAGAGAAAAGAAGGGAGAGAGAGACAGAGGGTGAGAATGTGTGTTTTAGAGAGGAAAAAAAGAGAGCGAGCGAGAGAGAGACAGAAAAACAGAGTGTGAGAGAGAAATAAATGGCTATGAACGTCGTCCCCCACCCAAAAAACTTCCAAACGGGTGCTGAGCTGGGTGCTGAGCACCGGGCATTAGAATCAATCAGGCGGGCCTCTCCTCTCCTCCCCTCTCCTCTCCTCTCCTCTGCTCCCCCTCTCCTCTCCCCCAGCCTCCCCTCCCCTCTCCTCTCCTCTCCTCTCCCCTCCTCTCCCCTCCTCTCCTCTCCCCCAGCCTCTCCTCTCCCCCAGCCTCTCCTCTCCTCTCCCCCAGCCTCTCCTCTCCTCCACTCCTCTCCTCTCCTCTCCTCTCCCCCAGCCTCTCCTCTCCCCCAGCCTCAGCCTCAGCCTCCCCCAGCCTCCCTCCATTCATCTCCTCCGCGGCGGAGAGGCAGCTCCTTGACACGGGGCCCGCTTAATGACCCAATTACAGCAGGGAAGCTTCGGCTCAGCCCCACGGCCTGACCTGAGGGACCGCCTGACAACCAGGGCCTCAGAGCACACACACACACACACCACACACACATATACACATAGGAACACATAGGCTCACAGACACATAGGCACACATAGACACATATATACACACATAGACACATGCATAGACACACACGCACACACACACACTACACACACTACACACACACGCATAGACACACATGCATATACACACACTCCCACACATATACACACACACATAGACACACATAGATGTATACACACACACACACACACACACACACACACACACACACACACACACAGATACAGATACAGATACAGAGTAAGGGAGAGGGGGAGGGAGATGGGGATGGGGAGGGAGAGCAAGAGAAAGCTGGAGAAGGGGGGGGGGGCAGCAGATAAAGATATGGAGGGATGGAAGGAGTGAAGATGGGTAGAGAGATAGAAAGATGCAGAGAGAGGGAAAGGCAGAGAGAGAGAACTGGAGAGATGGGAGGATTATAAGAGAGAGAAAGATAGAGAGAGGGAGAGAGATAAAGAAAGAGAGATAGAGAGGAAGAGAGAGAGGAAGAGAGAGGGACCAAGAAAGAAAGAGAGAAAAAGAGAGAAAGAGTGAGAGAGAAGGAACAAGTAAGAAAGAGAGAGAGAAAGAGAGAGAAAGGGAGGGAGGGAGGGAGGGAGGGAGGGAGGGGGGGTAGTGCAGAGGGAGTAGTGTGTCCCCTGACACTGCGGCTCTGGTGCAGCTAATGAAGCTCTGAACAGGGCCACCTTTGGCCTGCCCACACACACACACACACACACACACGCACATACACACCTTTGGCCTGCCAGCACACACACACACACACACACACACACACACACACACACACACACACACACACACCTTTGGCCTGCCCAGCCCCCCCCCCCCCATCCCCATCCATGAGGGCCTGACAGCCCACAGGACACCCATCCGCTCCCTGGGCCCACTGCACACGTCCACCTCGCCCTAATGTGTGCTAAACGATCACTACAGACGAAGCGGGGGAATGAGAAAGGAGGAGAAGGACGACAAGAAAAAGAACAAGAAGAAGGAGGAGGAGGAGGAGGAGGGGGAGGATGAGGAGGAGGAAGGGGGGGGAGAAAAAATGCCCCCGTAAAAAACGGCTTTCATTAGTGTTTTAATAAAGGGCTCAATTTTCTTGTCAAGGTGATGACCTCTGACCTTGATCGCCCACATGTGTGTGTGTGTGTGTGTGTGTGTGTGTGTGTCATGCTGCCTTTCACTTTCTCGCTCGCTCGTTCCCTTTCTCAACGACTCATCCTTTGGAAATATACCTTCTGGCCTTCGTGCACCAAGCTGTGTGTGGAACAGCTTCTGCTGGGCTGGTTAGTGTCTGTTGCCATTCATGTGGCTCGTTTGAGAGAAAGCAAAGAGACCTTTTTTCTTTTTCTTTCCTTTCGCTGCTCAACCCCTCCAACAGAATAAAATAAAATGAAGTGAGTGGGAGTTGGAGAAGATGAATAGGCCGATGAATCGTAAAAGCTCTCAATTTTTCAATGGCAGAAAGCTGATTAGTAGATCAGCGCAGTGATTATGAAAAAAAGGGGAAGGGTGGGTGGTGTGTGTGTGTGTGTGGTGGTAATGGTGGGGGGGTTGTTTTATTCCTCTGGGCAGCAGAACTGGCAGTGTAGCAGCTAGGAGCCTCCGTGCTTTGCCACCCGGGTAGAGATGATTCCTCTATTTGGGATTTCGAGTAAACACACAGATTACTGAAGTGTATCTGGGGACTTGTTCAGACTCAAGAGTGTGTGTTTATGACTGTGTCTGTGTGTGTGTGTGTGTCTGTGCGTCACTGGGTGCCTGTGTGCGTGGTGTGCATGTGTGTCTGTGTGTGTGTGTGTTTTCAAGAGACATGGCGCACTTAAATTCCAATTTGCCACTGGGCATCCTGGGACCCTTGAGAGGGAGAGGCGCTCAGCAAGAGTCTACTTTGGTCTGCTCTACAAATGGACTTCAGACGTACAGAACCGAGGGCACTTTCTCTTCTTCTCCAGCAAAATGTGTCGCCAAGGAGAAGGAAAAACAGAAAGCGACAGAACGCAAAGTATATAAAAAAAAAAATGGTACCAATACACAATCATACATGACGGAGGACTTGTATGACTTAAATTCACCATTTCCTTTTTGACCTTTCAAATGGAGTGGTAATATTGAAGCACACCAGGAAAAAAAAAGGAACAAAAGTCTTCTTTACCAAAAGGCACAAGGCCTACACCAACCAATAGCCAGACAATGACAAGCTGTGTTGACCTCTTTCTGTTACGACAGCAATGGACATACAGTATAACGATCAAACAGTTCATATTTTTTTTTACAAAGACACATTTCAAACAGCTCCCAAATGCTTTGCATTAAAGGAGTCATTTTGTAAACACGCCCTAACGCCAATACAGCATTAGCAATAGAGGTTAGCGAGGGAACAAGGCAGGGAGCAGGATTAATATGCCCTGACAGATTGGCAGCGCCAAAGTAAATCCAAGGGCACATGAGAAAATATGTGGTTTTGGGTCCGACCTGAGTGTGGTGAACAAACTGGAGTCTCAACCGGAGAAGGGCCGAGCTGCTGGTTGGTTGGTAGGTTGGGGAAAGACTGGGTCATTGCTGGGTGCGATGACAGAATGACCAGAGCCACATCATGAAAGACAACTGTGGAAGACTGGCACTAACTGCGGTGGAAGGCAGGAGGTTGCCCAAGCATCTCGAGGAGACAGACAGGACCAGGACAAGACATGGAGAGGACAGGCAGGAGAGGACGGAACAGGGCAGGACCAGAGAAGACAAGACAGGACAGGGAGAAGACAACAGAGGAGAGGACAGGACAGGAGAGGAGAGTAGAGAACTGTACCAGACAGGACAGGACAGGACAGAACAACACAGGATAGAAGTGGACAGGACAGAATAGGAGTGGACAGGAGAGGAGAGGACAGAGGACAGGACAGGAGAGGACAGGACAGCAGAGGACAGGAAGGAGAGGACAGGGAAGGAGAGGACAGGACCACACAAGACAAAACAAGACAAGACAGAAGAGGACAGCAGAGGACATGACAGGAAAGAAAGGAGAGGACAGGACAGAGGAGAACAGGACAGGACCACACAAGACAAGACAAGACAGGACAAGAGAAGACAGGAGAGGACAGGACAGAAGTGGACAGGACAGAGTGTTGGTTCCACTGCAGCAGTAGTATGAGTAGGGAGCTAGAGCTGAGCTGTGTGTGTGTGAAGAACTTTCTGGCTTCATTAAGAGAGGCCCCAGATGATTTATTAAGCGCTTGCTGGAGGCAGAGGACATCGGAGGACTGTGGACTCGCCAGCCCTGTAGCACTGCCTCCAAGCTACCGAGGGGACACTGCTGCTGCTGCTACTGTGGCCACCACAACCACCACTAGTGCCACTGCTACCACCACCACCACCGCCGCCGGTGCCACCGAAAACAGCTGTATCCTGACTTGTTCACAATTCACGTCTCTCTGTGAGATTAGCCCCATCGCTTGTTCACACCCACCTCGATTATTTCATTTCATCATTTATTTATCGTATCAAAAAGACGGGCGATCCCAAAACGATTTTTTTCATCTGTCAGTGTTCAAAAAGAGGGGTTTGATGGGGTGGGTGGTGGAGGGCGGTGGGGTGAAAAGAGAAGCACCAGATTTCCTCTGAGAGTCCCTTTTGATGCTGAGCTGCTCATTACACCCAGGTGTCTCTCATGGCCGCTGTTGGACATAAAAGATAACACGCGGGGCCCTTTGAAATGTCGACTCTTGTGCGGGTGGAAGCCTCATAGTTAATATGAAGCTATCAAAATGTATGAGTGCTGTCAGGGCCTCATAAAAAGGGTGTTGGAGGCAAAGGGATATTTTTAGACAGCTTAAACTAACAATCCAAAAACCCCAGGCCTCTGGCAGGAGGGGCAAAGCAGGAGCGGAGGGAGAGAGAGAGAGAGAGAGAGAGGGGGAGAGAGGGAGAGAGAGGAGAGAGAGAGGAGGGAGAGAGGGAGGGAGAGCAAGAACCAGGGAGAAAGAGAGAGAGGGAGAGAGAGGGAGAGACAGAGAGAGGGAGAGAGTGGGGGAGAGAGAGGGAGAAAGAGAGAGAGGGGGGGAGAGAGAGAGAGAGAGAGAGAGGGAGAGAGGGAGAGGGAGGGGGAAAGAGAGAGAGGGGAGAGGGAGGGAGGCAGAGAGGAGAGGAGAGAAAGGGTGGCAGAGAGGAGAGCAGAGGAGAGAGAGAGGGAGGCAGAGAGCAGAGGAGAGAGAGGGGAGAGGATTGGAGTTTGGGAGAGGGGGAGGGAGTGGGGGTGTGGGGGTGGGGGGGTTGTGGCGGGGTTCAACGGAGCGGTGAAAGGCACGCCTGGTAGAAACGACAGGGATTTCACTCCCCGTGTCTCACTTTCTATTTTTACAGGGACGAGTGGAGTGGTGGTGGCAGAGGTGGTGGCAGGGGATAGGACAGGGTGGGGTGGGGGGGTGAGGTGCAGGGAGGGGAGGCAGGGGGGTAGGAAACATCACACTCTCTCTAAAGGGCATTATGCCCCCTCACCCCCCTGCCCCCTGCCCCGCCCACCCCCCTAAGGCCCCCCCCTCCAAAGGCGCTCATGGGAATTTCCACTCACCGTCTGAGGGGAAAAAAAAAAACAAAAAAAACAGAACAGGTCCCACATGATGAGCCAACAAAAACAACAAAAGGAGCCTTTCGCACTACACCCCCCACCCCCCCCCCCCCACACACACACAACACACCACCACCCTCAGAGAGAGAGACCCCAACACCCTCAGCCCCCCCCCCCACCCACAAGCCTTTCAGCCTTTGAGATGATGCACTTCCTTGGCACTCCAACGATCCATTCTACCAATCTTTTTTTTTTGACTCTCTGTGTGTTAATACATCACACACACTCAAATTAGCAAATTATGCACTCGACTTTTGATTAACGCAGCAGGAGCTGAATAGGGTTGGTTCTGAATCTAATTTAAAAAAAGAATTTGAAAAAAAAAAAGATAACCGCTTTCGTTTCCCCTCCTGTGTAAAGAAGAAGAAGAAGGGGGTAAGAAAGAAAAAAAAAAAAAAAAAAAAAAAGATTAGCCAGGGTGGGTTCCTTCGTATGCCAAAAAAAAAAATTCCAGAGAGGAGCTGGATTTCAGGTGAGAGACCCTGCGTGCTCTCCCGTGCTGTGGCGTAATTGATAATTCCACGAGTGAGAGAATTGCATGAGCTCCAGGTAACCAACACCACCAAGGCAGGCAGTCCCCAATGGGCTAAGAGGAGGAGGAGGAGGAGGAGGAGGTGGAGGAGGAGGTGGAGGAGGAGGAAGGAGGCTGAGATTGGTACATAGCCGCTGGGGTGTGATGAGTTGCTGAACATATGACACGGGGAGCGAAGGTGGAGAGGGGGCCACAGAAATCCCATTTCGCTGGGGCTTTTTTTTTTTGCAATGAGACTGCGGCTCCAAGAAAACCCGAGAAAGCTAAGCTAGAGCTAAGGTTAATAAAAGTTGATAAGTAGAAAAAAAGGGAAAGGGTAAGAGAAAAAAAAAACAAAAAGAAAAGAAAAGAGAAGAGAGAGAGAGAAGAGAGAAAAAAAATGCCCCAGGCCGTTTCTGGGGAAAAATAGGCATTTGCTTGACTGCGTTAGCCCAAGCTGATGTTGAGGCAGAAATTGAATTGTGTTTGACATTGGGGGTTGGGGGGTGTGCTGTGTGTGTTGGCGTGTGTGTGTGTGTGTGTGTGTGTGTGAGAGAGAGTGAGGTGTGGGAAGCAGAAGAGGCTGGAAGGGCTTTAGTGGTGGTGGTGGTGGTGGGGGCGGTTGGGGTGGGGGAGGCTAATACTGAGGAGGTTGGCCCTGACAAGTTATTTACAACGAAGGCTGTGTTTATTTCCCCCTTTTTGGAGGCCTTTCATGACGGGACGGTGTGTTTGTGTGTGTGTGTGTGTGTGTGTGTGTGTGTGTGTGTGTGTTTGTGAGTGTGCGTGTGTGCAAGTGCGTGTGAGTGTGCGGGCTCCCATGTTTGTGTGTGTGTGTGTGAGTGTTTGTGTGTGTGTGCTTGCTTGTTCGCATGTTTGTTTGTGTGTGTGTGTGTGTGTTCCCATGTTTGTTTGTGTGTGTGTGTGTGTGTGTGTGTGTGTGTGTGTGTGTGCGTGTGTGTGTTTGTGTGTGTCTGTCTGGGGCGGAGTGAGCTTGAGTGTGTTTACGGTATGTGGAGTAAACTGATTCACTCCATGCTAGTTTCTCTCCCCCCCCCCACCCCCCCACCCCCCCACCTCTTCGACGTGAGGAGAATATGAAATCTTTTTTTTTTCTTTCTTCCTTCCTTCCTTCCTCCCCTCCCATCCCCTTCTTCTCACATTTGTTCTGGATTTGCAGAACAGAACAGATGACTTCACTGACAAAAAAGGAGGAGCCTTTTTATAAGATATCAAATAAATATCGGGCATAAAAAGGGCCCGGGATAGAGGGGCTGCTTTCATCTCATCTCATTTCATTTCATTTCTGTGGTGTTAGAGAGACAGAAAGGAATAAAACGGCAGAAACTGTCACCGTTTATACGAGGTCAAGCATCATTACCTGATTAATTCAATTAGCGTAATTACATGTCGAGAGAGAGAGAGAGAGAGAGCGGGAGAGAGAAAAAAAAGAGAGAGAAAAAAAATGTTTAATTTAATTTCATTGCCACATAAGAGGCACATTAGTGCTACAGGTAACCACAATGTATTTTTTTTTCTTTTTTATCGCCCCGTTTTTTTTCTATGATTCATCACACACACGGCATAATGCCCACACACACACACACACACACACACACACACACACACACACACACACACACACACACACAATGCAGTGTGGCGCTGATCAGAACAGTGTGACACTGAACATATGATGGAGACCAGTCAGAGGAAACACTCACTGCACAAAGAGGGCAGGAAATGGCCTGTCACCTCAAAAGAGCCAGCTTGCCAAATCCAGGCACAGGTGCTTATTACGTACCATTAATATTAAATGATTGTTAACTACAAGGGCCAGACCCGAGGTTAAAAGGTTGGGGGTTGGGGGGGGGGTGGTAGGGGGGGTGGGTAATGTGTGGGTCTTAAAAACCTATAAAGACTCTGCACTCGGCTTGGCTGGATATGGTTTTGTGCCGAAGGGAAGCTTGGAGTGATGGGGACAGGTGAGTGAGTCAGTCAGTCGGTGAGAGTCAATCATTCAGTCAGTGGTCCATTTGTCAGAGGGGTATTAAAACTGTTAAAACTGATGGTGTGTAAACTTATTTACAGGAAAAGCTCATTGAGAAACCAAAACTACAACTATACAACAACTACAACAACAACAACAACCACCACCACCACCCACCATGAGAACAATGAGAAAACCTTTTCATCATACAAAATATTCACCCAGGTAGATAAGTCATGTAAAGTGTTCTAAAAATGCATTTGTTGAGATCCTCTGCACAGTAATAGGTTATGCCTTAGTGTGTTTGGCCAAGTAAAAACTCTAATAAGTACATGACCCATAAAGTCATAAACATGATACTCAGACTGCCAGCAGTGATGCCCATTAAACCACAATGGTAAGCCAACACAGAGCGCAGGAGTCGCCCGTGACGACGCACTCAGGCTTACTTCCTCAATAGCCCCGCTCAATGCCCCCCCCCCCCCCCACCCCCACCCCCACAACCCACCCAGACGCAATTTCATCTTCATTAGTCATTAGCGATGGGTTTTTCTTCCACCTAAATGCCAGCTCACATGTCTTTTACAGCCACTTAAAGAGAGAGGAGAGAGAGAGAGAGAGAAAGGAGAGAGAGAGAGAGAGAGAGAGAGAGAGAGAGGGAGAGAGAGAACGAGAGAGACAAATTGTCCTCTTTTATCAAAACAGAGGGGAGGCGCGGAATGCTGGCCGCAGCCTTCCTGCAGCGGGGCCTGCGGCTTGCGCCGTGACAACCAAGCAACAAAAACAAACAGCGTTGCCGGGCAACCGCCCAAGTTAACCCCCAGAGCCATCAGGTCAGTTGCACGCTCTCGCTCGTCACACAGCCGACCCAAGTGCCTCTTCCATTACAGAGTGACAGTAATGACTGCCCCTATCCTCTTTACCCCCCCCCCCCCCTCACCCACCCACCCACACACCCCCACAATACACACACACACACACACGCTTCTCAAGTCACAATCCATCTCACTGAGAGAGACCAGTAGAGAGGTCTTTTTAACCAGGTCCCGTTGGGTGCAGCCCCTTTGCAGCAAGGGTGGCGAGAAGGTTAAAAGCCATTTTATGTAGAGGCAAGTGACACGCGCACACACACATACACACACACACATACGTGCATACAACACACACACACACACACACGTGCACACAACACACACACACACACACCCACACCCACACCCACATCCACACACCCACACACACACAGACACACACACACAAACACATGAGGTGCACAGCACACACACAAACAAACAAATCTTAAACAGGATATGGACTTGTGGGTAGTGCAAGCGGAACAGGATGTAACCTTATTGTCGGTATAACACCACACTGCAGCTTGGTGTGGTTTAGAGGGAGGAAACAGGCAGAGCAGACAGGAGAGAACACAACATGCTACTGTGCTTAAAAAGTGTCTCTCAAATAAAAAAAGGAAAAAAAAAAGACAGAAAGTAAGAAAGGAAGGAAGAAAGAAAGAAAGAAAGAAAGAAAGAAAGAAAGAAAAACACCTGACTCAGACTCTAAGTGGCAACCTGTCTGAATTCCATCAAACTCCATCATTGTACAGTCAATACCGAACACCTGGCGAGGAACCACCAGATGTTCCATGTCAGGAACTGCTCAGTGGGATTCGTGCTTTGAAAAAATAAACTTTGTTTTTTTTTTTTTATAGCTACACTTCATCTCTCAGGACTTAAACATGTATCGTGATTTGGTCTTGGTGCTATCTGGAGCAGAGGGGGTAAAAAGGATCGTGACCCAATAGCTGGAAAACAAAACAAAACAATCTCTTGTGCCCCGATATATACCAAATTCTGTTCCCTCTTAAGGGATAATGACTCTGGAGTCTCTCTCCATACAACCCCCCCCCCCCGCCGCCATGCCTCATCCAGAGTGCCCCCCCCCCCCACCCACACACACACACACACACACACTCCATCCCTTCAGCTCCTCCGAAAAACGTATCAACATTTGGCTTGCTCTTCTTACAGTACCCCATAATGAGAAA
>CM059287.1:7411634-7419134 GCA_030347295.1 Setipinna tenuifilis | reverse complement strand
GGGAGAGGAGCAGGACGAGAGCTGCTGAGTAATACATTAATCAGCCTTCGCTCTCAACCCCCTACACACACACACACACACGCACACACACACACACGCACACACACACGCACACACACGCACACACACACACACACACACGCACACACACACACACACACACGCACACGCGCGCACACACACACACACACACACACAGACACACACACCACAGACACACACACGCACACACACACAGCTCTTTACGGTAGAGTATTTGGCCTGATGGGCCAGCTAAGGTCCCCAGCAGCAACAGCAACAGTAACACAAGGCCAGTCAACTGAGGGGAGAGAGAGAGAAATTAAGGAAGGTAAAGAAAGTGTGTGTGTGTGTCACTCTGTGTCTGTCTCTGAAAGAAAGAAAGACAGAAAGAAAGAAATAAGGAAAAGAAAGAAAGACAGAAAGAAAGAAAGAGAAAGAGAGAGAGATAGATAGAGATAGAGAGAGAGAGAAAGAGAGAGAGTGGGAACAGAGAGGTGGACTAAGAGTGGGGGAAAAAGAGAGAGACAGAGAGAGAGAAGAGAGAAAGAGAGAATAAGAGAGAGAGAGAGAAAGAGGGAGAGAGAGAGAAAGAGGGAGAGAGAGAGAATGAGTGAGGGAAAGAGAGAAAGAGAGAGGAAGAGAAAGAGGGGGATTGAGACTGGGGACGGAAGTGGGCAAGCGGTCACAGAGAGCCGCGTAACGACTTGGCCGTCCCTTTCCCAGGACTGAAGTGTCGTTTCGAGGGACTCTGCTGAACTCGTCGTCACCCACACATCCACACTCACTGGAGATACCAACACTCAGATATGCACGCAGGCACAAAGTCACACACACACACACACACACACAATCAGTTTCACACATGCACACATAAGCGGAAAGACAGCATAAACTTCCAAATGGCAGACGGTCACATACACACAGACAGACACACACACGCACGCATACACACACACACACGTCACCAGGGCGATAAACAGCCAAGGGGCCCCCTGTTTGGGAGATAAGACCTCCTAGCAGTCTATCAAACAAACAAAGCTCGATGACCAATCCAGAAGGACCAGGCCACTGTGGCTATCGCTTCCCCTTCTCTCTCTCTCCCTCTCTTTCTCTCTCTCTCTCTCTTCTGTCCGTTTCGCTCTCTCTCTCCTCTCTGTGTCTTTCTCTTCTCTCTCTCTTTGTCTCTCTTTTCCACTCCACTTTCTTACCAAGTCTGGAAAAATTATTGAGGAACCCCCCCGACTCCCCTATCCACCACCCCCACACACCCCCACCACCACCCAGCGCAGCAACAGCCTCCGTGCAGATGGAGAACTGGGAAGGCAGATAGCCAACGGGCCCCGGAGAGATTCTCGTAACAGGAACCTTCTGTGAAAAAGCTTTATGTATGTGCGCTTTGGTAACACTCTTTTTTTTGTGCACCCCCTCCGCTCCCCCCACCCCAGACAGACACACACACACACAAACACACACACACATATGCTTACACACCCTGCACGCAAACATGTGCACACACACACACACACACACACACACACACCCTGCAGACAAACACACATACGCCTACACACCCGGCACACAAACACACGTCCACCCACACACACCCACACACACACACACACACACACACACACACACCCCTGCCTTTGTCGAAACCATGAAAGACGATACAAGCTAGGTGTGAAAATAAGCACGGCTCCTCTGTCCCTCTGTATGTACGCAAATGCCCTTCGCTTCTGCAGCTCCACCAGCGCCAGCGAAGAGAAGAGAAGAGAAGAGAGGAGAGGAGAGGGCTCGTTGGTGTCATTTCCGCTGCTTGTCGATTGAACCGGGAAGGTTAAAGTGGTCTGCTCTTTCCACAACTGGCTCCTGACAAAGGCTGGCAAGTTTGGAAATATGAAATATGTCCGCGCACCCCTCTCTCTCTCTCTCTCTCTCTCTCCATCACACAGAAATCCCTCACACACAACCTCCCAACAGCTACCTAACCCCCTGTCCCTTTTTGGGAAAGTGTGGCTATTCAGTGTGTGGTTACTGTGGCAAGGTTTCCAGTGCCTATCCTTGCCTTGAGCTTTATAAATGAGACTCAGGGGACAGAGTTGGAGAGTCGTGTGTGTGTGCGTGTGTGTGTTTGTGTGTGTGAGTGTGTGTGTGTGTGTGTGTGTGTGTGTGTGTGTGTGTGTGTGGTTACAGGTGAGAGGGGCTTGGAGGAGCCTCAGTAACCCGAGCATTGAACATAAGAGAGGGCAATGAGCCTGAAAACAACCGGCACTCGCGCTGAAAGATTTCTAGCACAGAGGTACTCACGAGGAGAGCCCACTGGGCGGGAGAGAGAAGTCAGGGATAGAGAGAGGGAGAGAGAGAGAGAGGTGGGGGGAATAGAGAGAAGTAAAAGAAAGAGAAAGAGAGAGAGGGAGGGATAGACAGAAGTTAGAGAGAGAAAAAGAGGGGATAGAGAGAAGTAATAGTGAGAGAAAAAGAAGTAAAAGAGAGAGAGAGAGATAGAGAAAAATACGAGAGAGAGATGGATAGGGAGACGTAAGACAAAAAGACAGAGAGAGACAGAGAGACAGACAGAGAGAGAGAGGGAGAGGGAGAGAGAGAGAGAGAGAGAGAGAGACAGAGACAGAGACAGAGACCGAGACCGAGAAAGACAGAGAAAGAGAGAACTGTAAACTCAGTTGGGCATAACCAGATCGGTGGGATTCAATCATGTGGGGAGATGATCAGCAAACACAACAGCTAAACAACTACACTCACAAAGGAGCACTGCAGCACAGCAGCCCAGTCTATTCACTGGAGGATGAATGGACCAATGAATGAATAGATGAATGGATAAACGGAGGATGGATTTATGGATGGATAAAAGGATGATGATGGATGGATGGATGGCTGGATAGATGGAGGGATAGAAGTATTACCTCACTGACAGACAGACCCATAAATAAAGTTGTAATCGTAGCCGAGAATACACACAAGTCTGTGACTTCTGTGACTGCGTTTTGTTTTAAGCAGTCTGTGACTTAGTTTAAAGTAGTCTGTGAGTTGAGGTTCAGACACCAGAATCATCATCATTTTATGACATTTATGTTTATAGTGCTTTATATTACTATTATGTTACCCTTATATTACTATTTTCCAGTAACTACATTAACTTAAGTACTGCGTTTGTGTAATGAACACTATGTTTTGAAACCAAACTGTAATATATTGCGTTGGGGACAGAAAGTCTGATTTGTGGACGTGTCAGATAAGGGCTGTTGCATCTCGGCTGACGATACACGAGACACACAGGCCAACCCTGCTCATTATGCTGCACGCCTCGGTGCATAGCTGTGTGTATGTGTGTGTGTGTGTAGCTGTGTGTGTGTGTGTGTGTGTGTGTGTGTGTGAGGGAGCGTGCCTCTGTGTGTGTTTGTCTGAGTCTCGGCATGTTTTAATAACCTTCCACAATGGGCCATCTGCATGGGTCTCTGCCATGAATCTCCATTGCAGTTGCAGTCCTCTCTCTCTCTCACTCTTTCTCTCTCTTTCCATTCCAAAGCACTTGCAGTCCTCTCTTTCTTTCTTTCTCTCTCTCTCTCTCTCTCCGTTCCAAAGCACTTGCAGTCCTCTGTCTATCTCTCTCTCTCTCTCTGTCTGTCTCTCTCTTTCCATTCCAAAGCACTTGCAGTCCTCTCTCTCCTTCTCTCTATCGCTCTCTCCCTCCCTCTCTCTCTCTCCCCCTCTCTCTCTCCCTCTCTGCTCCGAAGCGTAGAGGTGGCGAGGAGCAGAAGAGCAGCGTAGCGTTGGGGCCCCGGCGCGTGTCAGCACAGTTTGGCCTTTTCCCCGCGGCACAAATCCACTCGCGTCTCGCTCCGGCTTAATTAGCATCAGCTATTAACTGTCTGGAGATGGAGAGCCCTCACTTTTCCCTTCACCGAGCAGGCCAGAGATACAGGGAGAAGGAAAAGAGAGATAGAGAGAGAGAAGGGGGAAGGAAGGAGAGACTGAGAGATGGGGATAGAGAGAAAGAAGGCAAGGGAGGAAGCAGAAATGCTATCAGCAGAGGAAGAGATGGAGAGTAAGATAGAGAGAGAGGGAGAGAGAGAGAGGGAGAAAAAGAGAGGGGGGGTAGGGGGGTGGGAGGTAGAGAGAGAGGGGGAGAGGAGGAGAGAGAAAGACTGAGAGAGAGAGAGAGAAAGACTATGAGAGAGCGAGTGAGTGAGTGAGTGATAGAGAGATTGAGAGAGAGGGGGAGAGAGAGAGAGAGAGAGAGAGAGAGAGAGAGAGAGAGAGAGAGAGATGGAGAGAGAGAAAGGGAGAGGGAGGACTCAATTAGTCCAGAGGTGTACCCAGGTTGTGGCGTTGCGTGTTTGCCAATTAAGTGGAGCCAGGCGCTATGGAAACGGCCGCGTCCATCAGCGGTCTGCCGCCCAACGCCCTTGGAAGACAGGCGCTCGGGCTGTAATTACCACGGCGACAAGGGGAGCGTTATATAACTGACACAGAAGCAGACGCTCACTGGCCACGACTCCAGCCGCAACACTCAAGCTCCATTTAAACTAAGGGGAGGGGAGAGAGGGAGGGGAGAGAGAGAGAGAGAGAGAGAGAGAGAGAGAGAGAGAGAGAAGGGAGAGAGAGAGAGAGAGAGAGAGAGAGGGAGAGAGGGAGAGAGGGAGAGAGGGAGAGAGAGGGAGGGAGAGAGAGAGAGAGGGAGAGAGAGAGAGAGAGAGAGAGAGGGAGAGAGAGGGAGGGAGACAGACAGACAGGCAGATATACATTAGAGAGAAGGCCTAAAGCTCTATTTAAACTAGACAGAGAGAGAGATGGAGAAATAGAGAGAGAGAAACAGATAGACATTATAGAGGAGAGAAAAATAGAGTGGAGGAGAGAGGGAGAGAAATAAAAAGAGAGGAAGATGCCACTGCAGAATTAGCCGAGAGAGAATTCAGTTAATATGACAAGTTCCTAATCTTCATCTGCCAGACGCCCATTCAGAACCGGCATTGCCGGGCTAATCTCATTTCGCTGCGCCTCAATTTTTAGCATAAAGTCTCTCGGATGAAAGGCAGGTCAAACCTCTGCTATTGCCATTTCGTATCGTCGTCTCGCGTACATATACACACAGAGGCCCACGCGTGATAATTCAATGTAGCTGTAGTCACTGAAGCTCGACAACAACACGGCGCTAACAAAGTGTGAACACACTCCTGTATCTGCTAATTAAAACCTTAGCGCAGCGCCTTGGCAGAGGATGTACAGTGAACATAATGCAAGGAGCACTCAAGCGTCAAAGAAAAGCACTGGGTAACACTTTATTTTACGGTTCCTTTTTTAGTGTATCGACATGTAACAACATGGAATATTATGTCTTTACACGGTACATACCTCACAACTAACCCTAACCCTGTGACACAGTGTAAGTACATAATGTTACATACTGTTACGCACTTTGTTACATGGTAACTAATTGATGTAACAGGGACAGTAAAATAATGTGTAACCAAGCATGGTATAAATAAAATACATTACTATTATTATTATTTTATTATTAAAGAGTTTTTTTTTCAACAAGACAAAGAAATAAGTCCACTTGCTGAGCTTCTCACGACACTGGATGTCAACAAAGGGGTGGCAACTCGGAAACGCTCAGGTTCAGAGAGTTGGATGGCTTGTGGGTACTTGAGGACAGAGGAAGGGAGGGTGTGTGTGTGTGTGTGTGTGTGTGTGTGTGTGTGTGTGTGTGTGTGTGTGTGGAGAGAGAGAGAAGCTGAGGAAGTTGAGGGGGGAGGGAGGGAGGAAAAAAAAACCCTGAAGGCTGTAGGAGCTGAAGTCAGCAATAGCCATAAATTCTTGAGAGTGCAGGGGCCGTCTTGATTCTCCCTCAGTATGTTTTTTTTTTTTTTAAAACATTCTGAGCAGTGAAACAGATCTCTGAAACAGGCCGTTTGTAGTGCCAGTTACACACACACACACACACACTCACAGACACACACACACACACACAGGCGCTCTCTCTCACACACACATATACACAGACAGACAGACAGACAGACACACACACACACACACACACACAGGTGCTCTCTCTCTCTCTCACACACACATACAGGCACAGATACACACACACACACACAGGCACATATATATATACACACACGCACATGCACACTCGCCCACACACACACGCATGTTGGGAACTTGTCAGTGCTGCGTGCTGCACATGCTGATTGTGAGGACAGATAACGCTAGCTGACTAATTCCTGACGTTAGCCGCCACCTCTCACACTCTCCAGAGGCTACAGGGCAACCACGCTAAGGGGCCACGCTATCAAAACAAACACTGCAAGCCTCATCTGCCACCACTGCTCACAAGCATAGAAAAGCAAAGCAGAGCAGAGTAAAGCAAAGCAAAGCGGGTTTCAGTCAAGCATGTTGAACGCTAAGTGCAATGTCATGAAAACATACTGGCTCACTTATCACAGCTAAGCCATAGGGGCAGCGTGTGCTAGAGACGCTAACACTTATTATTAGCTGTTGGCTAACACCTATGTTCCTGTTTTTGTTACGCACACAGTGGCTTATTTTTTTTTAAAATCCAGATTGCTTTCGTTGGGGCAGATTTGTCTTCTGCATTTGACCCATCTGGTAGGGTGGTGGGGGATGGGGGGTAGTATATACACACAGACATACACATAGCACACATAGCCCTAGTATATACACACATACAGAGTACATATACCCACGCACATAGCATTGGCCTGCCATTAATCCAATGCCTGGTGAGTACTGGGGAGTTAGGTGCCTTGCTCAGGAGCACTTTATCTGGAGCTGTGGATGTGGGGAGAGTGCTGCACAAGTAACACCCCCCTGCCCCCCCCTCACATCCCTCCCCCAAACTTTTTTTGTACTTGTCTAGAAATCGAACCGACAACCTTTCGTAACCCGTCCAATTCCCTTACCGGTATGCCACAGATGTCACAAGATTCTTCTTTCTCATCTTGTACAGTGGTGGAAGGAGAGGAGAGCAAACTTATAATGAATTCATAACCGCCTGAGTAGGGCTTTACATTTCCTGACTTTTGCAACAATGTCTATTTTCATATTTATTTCAGAGCAAGCAACAACTCTTTTTTTTTTTCTTTTTTTCGCCCGGATCTGCATGGAAAGCATCATTTGGCATCATCATCACATGCATGTCCACATTAGAGTTTAAACACGCGATACACATTGTGAAATCAGACTGGGGGGAGCTATTTTAATGCACCCAAAATAAAACAAGTGCAGAGAGAGAGTAGCCAGCACAGGCACAGAACAGAAGTGACATCACGAATGTGAAGTGTGCACGGTAGCCGCATAATGAGACACCCTGTTTGGGCTTCAGCCGGGACCTTGGCTGTGCATTTCTAAATGCCTAGAGGCTTGACAGCGTGTCTGTGACTGTGTGTGTGTGTGTGTGTGTGTGTGTGTGTGTGGAGGAAAGGAGTGTGTGTGTGG
>CM059287.1:7391634-7406634 GCA_030347295.1 Setipinna tenuifilis | reverse complement strand
TGAACCTGCATGTGCTTTTTTCATCAAAACTAGAAGCACAAACTGTGATTCTGAAAAGCATGTGAGGCTTGACCTTTTGACCTTTCGTGATGCTGATACCTGATGTTTTACCAGTTGAGTTAGCAAGAGATACTCAGCTACACACACAAGACACACACACACACACAGACACACACACAGACACAGACACGCACAATTACACACAACAGAGACTACTACTACCTCCTCCAGAGAGGTACACCCAGGATGTACACTGGGGTGAAATGTCAGCACGGCTGCCTAACCCAGACCAGCCTGCCTGTGTGACAGTATCCCTGCAATTATCCCTGTCCGTGTGTGGTTCTTTAGAGTGTCTCAGCCTCAGCAGAGGGCTGGGGGCTGGGGGCTGGGGGCTGAGGAGGTGAGGAGGTGAGGAGGTGAGTAGGTGGCAGAGCAGACAGGTGTGTTTCTCTTTCTCTCTGTGCCACACAAGCCCTTCCATTGACCCTGACATCTTCTTTTAGCAGGGCGCCAAACGTGTCAGCGTGGAGGAGATTGCTGTCTGACACAAATGGGCTTTTTTTTGGATGTGTGTGTGTGTGTGTGTGTGTATGTAAGTCTGTGTGTGGGTGTGTATCTAAGTCTGTGTGTGTGTGTGTGTGTGTGTGTGTGTGTGTTTGTCCAAGTCTGTGTGTGTGTGAGAGAGTCTGTCTGTCTATGTGTGTGTGTGTGTGTGTGTGTGTGTGTGTGTGTGTGTGAGTCTGTCTTCGTGCACAAGCCGAAGGAAGACAAACTGTCAGGGCTGCAATAATGTGGGCTCTGATCAAAGCGGGGGTGAAGGGCTCTATCAAATAACCTGAGGGGCGGTGAACTCTTTAAAAGCCACTGCCAGCCGTCGCCTCTCCCTCTGATCGTGCTCGCGGGGTGTGTGTACGTGCCAGGATATGTGTGTGTTGTGTGTGTGTGTGTGTGTACATGCCAGACTGTGTGTGTGTGTGTGTCTGTGTGTGTGTGTGTGTGTGTGTGTACATGCCAGGGAGTGTGTTTGTGTGTGTGTGTGTGTGTGTGTGTGTGTGTGTGTGTTTGTGTGTGGCAGGGTAGGGTGGAGTTGTGCTTGATGTTGGAGCTGGTATCTAGGGGTGGGTGGGTTTTAAGCCAGACACCTACTGCAAGCTTGTTATGATTTCCAGTGAAACCGCTTTCATGACTCTCTTGATCTTCCCCACCGCACTGCTAGATACATGAATTAGCCAGGGCATTTGGTGTGACGAGAATTCCTGGAATTGAGGTCAGACTCTCCCTTGCTCTCTCTTTCTGCGTATGTGTGTGTGTGAGAGAGAGAGAGAGAAAGAGAGAGAGAAAGTATGTTTGAGTCAGTGTGTGTGTATGTGTGTGTGTGTGTGTGTGTGTGTGTGTGAGAGAGAGAGAGCGAGAGAGTGAGAGAGAGAGTGAGAGAGAGAAAGAGAGAGTATGTTTGAGTGAGTGTGTGTGTGTGTGTGTACGCACATAAGCACCTGTGACTGTGTGGGTGCGGTGAGCCATGCCACGAACAAGCTGTGATGTCACTTCCTGTTTCCTCTTAAAAAAAAAAAAAAACAACCGCAATCTCTACTGTCCCTACATGCCTTTCCAAAAGAAACTTCTACCGACTTACACCAACAGCAGTTCCCCGTCTTTAAAAGGAAACAATTTAGTGCCATTAGCTGTTATGACTTAGTTATGGCAGCCTTGAACAGGCCGGAGTACTACACATCCATTAGGCAGCCTGGCGTCAGTGCCGGGCAGAGTCGGCTGGTCTCGGTCTCCACCAGCGACAGGACTCTTCCAGAGTCGTGATAAAGATCGCTGGGCTGGCGGGTCGAAATGTAATGTTTGGCCATTGCCATTGTGGATTGAATACATTTTTTCATTTTTTTTTCTTGGGATCTACACTTTAGTGTGCAGACACTCCTCCTCCTCTTCTCGTTTTAGCGCAAAAATTTGTTTCCGTCCTGCACCTGGTCTCGCTGAAGGAGTGCAGCGTGCACACGTTTACTCACTGTGTTTTATTATCTTACGGACTCATTGTCATGTATTAAGGCTGGGTTGTAGCCACTCTGGGCCCTTTTGGAAATAGCTTTAACCTGGATTTAAATCATTTCCTGTCCTCTTGATATTCCTCTGTTAGATTTCTTTTTTTTTTACTTTCATTTTTTTTTTTTTTTTTTTCGCTTTGATGCAGAAGTACATTTTGGTGAGGAAAAGAAAAGGAGAAACAAGAAAACAACAACAACAACTAAAAAAAACAGAACACCAAGGAAATAAAAAATAAAAAAAACAATTTGTTCCTTGACTGGAGTGTGTCTCTGTTTGAAGTTAGAACACATCCCCAGGCTAACCTTTCATGAGTTAATGTATTCGGCTGACTTTCTTCTTCCATGGGGGGGTTGGGTGGAGAGGGGGGGGGGGGGACGACAAAAAAAAAAGTTCTGCACAAAAGGGTGACTACAGTGGCTCCAGAGTGGAAAAGGAAAAAAAAAGAAAGACAGACAGACAGAGAGAAGAGAAAAGAAAGAGAGAAGTGAAAGAAAGAAAAGGCCAAAGAGGTACGCGACTGCAGTGTTCATTACACATACAACACACACACACACACACACACACACACAAACACACACACAGACATGCACACAGACACGCACACACAAACCCCTTAAGGCATATAATGACATCACACAAACCCCCCTAAAGGCACGTGTGCAAAAACACGTTTTTTTTTCTTTCTCCCTCTCTCTCTCTCTCTCTGTCTCTTTCTTTTTTTTTGGATTGTTGTTTTTTTTTTTTGGATGGAGGGGACAGAGGGAGGGAGGGAGGGATGGAGAGAGGGAGGGATGAAGAGAAGGATGGAGGGAGGGATGAAGGGAGGGAGGGGGGGGGGCAGTACTCAGGTGTGTCTCGTATGTCGGGGGCAAGGGCTTGGGTTACCCCCCCGTGTGTCACAGCGCCCTGTGAAGTCGGCCCGGATCGGATCGCCTTTCCAGGTCAGCCTGATCAAAGTGACGGGTACACTTTGTACAATTTTCTCCCAGCCTAAACATTTAATAAAGAATTGAGAGAGAAGAGAAGAGAAGAGAAAAGGGACAGACGGGAGCGGGAGACGGAGACGGAGAGAGACAGAAAGAAAGAGGTGGGCTTTTCTTTGTCCCAAGTCGTAACAGTACCATCTTAGAACTAGAGTAAGTGTAAAGGGCAACCCACAGTTTTTTTTACCACACAAGCACACACACACAGACATACACACAGGCACACACACAGACATACACACAAGCACACACACACACACAGACACACAGACAGACAGACACTCACACACACACACACATACACTCCCACCGATACTTCTATAACAATTTCTATTTAAAAGTACACTACTGGCAGATTCCAAAACTGTCAGTGATAAGTTCACACAGAGAAACCATCCACAGTACATTTCACTAAAGTGAAACTTTTCCATTACATGGAAACTTATATTTAGATTCCTGGAAAAGAAAAAAGCACACACACACACACACACACACACACTGTGGCTTATCAGTGTTGGGTGCGTATTAGTCACTGTAAAATATCTGAAGATCAACAGCACAAAAGGTCAGTGCAAATACCCATGAAGCAGAAGGAAAAAAAAAACACACACACACACATGACTTCGAATAAATGACAGTGATGTGTACGTACTGTGGCCTTTTAGTCATGCCACTTCCGATCCCACTGTGTCACAGTACACTGTCCCCTGTAATGGATAGTGTGATGTCACTGGGTCTAAAATATAGCCTACCGCTCATCTGAGGTGTGGAAAAAAGACCGAGAGCAAGAGAGAGAGAGAGAGAGAGAGAGAGAGAAAGAGAGAAAGTGAAGGAGAGAGAGAGAGAGAGAGAGAGAGAGAGAAACAGAGAGAGACAGAGAGAGAAAGGAGAGAGGGAGAGAGAGACAGAGAAAGAGAGAAGGAGAGAGGGAGAGAGAGACAGAGAAAGAGAGAAGGAGAGAGAGAGACAGAGAGAAAGAGAGGGAGCGAGGGAGAGAGACAGAGAAAGAGAGAGAGAGAGAGAGATCTATTTTGGGAAGGGCATTTTCATTTGTGTCACCAAAGGTGGCCCAGCATAGGAAAATCTTTTTTTTTTCTCCTCCTCCCCTCCTCCTCTCCTCTCCCTCCTGCTCTCTCTGCGCTCTCTCTTTCTATCTCTCTTTCTCTCTCGCCTGCAGCTATTTCAGTTCTGCTGATGTCAGGGATATGTTGGATATAATCCATCAACTGTTTCCAGAGTTTGACTGTTTCCGAGCCCCGGCTGTTATTATCAGGAGAAGATGAGAGCGAGCCCATGGCCTTTTAGTTTAGCTTTTTCGTTTTTTTTTTTTCCCGTTTTTTTTTTCTCTCCCCTGTCGTCGTTGTCGCCATGGTGCTGCTGCTGCTGCTGCGCTCTTGACGAGTTTATGTCGCGGCCCCACCGAAAGTTATTGACAAGGCATTTATCAGGGGCTATTATCCAGATTGACTCGGAATGGAGGCCTTTTGCCTGGAATAGCACGACGACGAGATAAGAGAGATGAGAGGACTTGTCTCCGTACACAATAGACACGGATGGCAAAGATCCCGATTAGCCGTTTTAGCCCCTTTGCTATGTGAGCATCCGTCACATTCCAGCAATAAAAGCGCATGAATGAAAGGTTTTGATACGAGGGCCCTTTAAAGTGTACCGTACACTGATGTAATTGTACTTCTTGTGCCGCCCTCAATTACTGCAAAATGACTACTTGAATTAAATACAACAAATGACTCGCTGCCAATCCGCTTTTATTAAGTGACAAAGTGACAAGGCAAATGAACTTTTTTTTTTGCTAACTATAAAGAATGAAAGAAAGAAAGAGGAAGGAAAGAAAAGAAAAAAAGCGAGGGAAAAAACACTTTGATAAAGACCTCCGACTGCCCTGGTCTCTTTAGCGGTGGCAGCTGTGGGTTGATGGAGCGGCTCGTCTCACGGCAGCCTGTGATTACCCTGCTGTGAGCTGTCTGTTATAAAACACGACGCCACCAAGGACCTCTACTCTCCGCCGGCGTCGGGGGCTCAATCACTTCCTGTGAGGCTTTGCTTTACGAGGACCTCTCAGGCAGTGTAGTAGGACGCCTCTGTCATTTGCTGCCCAATCAGGTGGGTCAGGGCGATGGTCCGGCAGGTCAGTGGGCAACAGGGGCATTCCCAGGCATTCCCAGGTAGAAGCTATTGCTGTTGGCATTGGTGTGGCTGAGGGAACAAATTTATGGTAGCACTCTACATGTAACAGCCACTTGAAATGATTGCGGAAATTCCTGTGCATGTATGTGTGTATACATGTGCTACCACTGCAAATAAAGAACA
Source organism: Setipinna tenuifilis (assembly GCA_030347295.1). Lineage (NCBI taxonomy): Eukaryota > Metazoa > Chordata > Actinopteri > Clupeiformes > Engraulidae > Setipinna > Setipinna tenuifilis. The sequence continues at coordinate 7,401,268 of CM059287.1, read as the reverse complement.
ACTACTACTACAACTACTATTACATTATGTACTTGGCCTGTACATACCTAGTACTACCCCTAACCCTAAGGTACAGGGTTGTTACAGGTATGTTGTTACAAACTTTGTTATACTGTACTGCATGACGTTCATACAGCATAGCAGGGAATAAAATAAACTGGATCCCAAATTTTTGAAAAATGTAATATAATAATGATAATAATAATAATAATAATAATAATAATGAAAGTTCTAATTTGACGAGAGCACTACTTAAATTTATTTATTTTTATCTCATTTTTACATTAAAATGACAATCTGTGTATTTAATTCATGCATGTTTTGTGCTATATTTCTTATTTACTGATCATTTACTGCAGATTGGCTGTCAATTCTAAGTTGTCAATGTATTTAGGGACCGCATGTTACTCGGTGTTGAGCAAAGGTTATTAAATTCTGCTGAAGTCATGTCTGCAGTAAACAGCCCTTCTGGTGTATGTGTGTGTGTGTGCGTGCGTGCGTGCGGGGTGGGCAACCCAGCATCCACACAGAGCACACGGCTACCAACATGCTAAAAGCCTACAATGAGGCCATTCATTTTCTGACCTTCTGCCAGCTCCCAACACACACACACACACACACACACACACACACACACACACAGAACCCACTCTTTAACACCTTTTTCTCGATGCGCAAACAGCTGCTTATGACTATATATACACACACACACACACACACACACACACACACACACACACACACACACACACACACACACACATATTCAAACACAGTTTAAATGTGCTTTGAATCTCACAGTAATTGACACAGACACATAAACTTCTAGACACATTTTGATAACACACATACACAGGGGGCATGGTGCTGACCACACACACACACTCGTACACACTTACACACACACTCACACACACAGACACACAGACACACTCTCACACGCAGACACACTCTCACACGCAGACACACTCCCACACACAGACACACACTCCCACACACACACACACACACAGACACAGACACATATACACACACACTTGACTTGCAATTTGAATGATAACACTAAAACTTATTTGTTTGGAGCCCATGTTGCAACTCCCTTGCAACGTCTCATTATATTACGAGCCGCCGAAATTTGCTCACAGATATTTTAACGGATGGTATAACAAGGCAAACACTCTCTCCTGCAATCTCGCCATGCATTATGCATGTGGAAATACACAGAGACTACATTTGTTTTCTTTTGCTCGACACACACACACACTGTGAGTAGGGTTTCTCACAGGGGCACTTTCAACATTCCCCCCATCAGAAATTAAATCCTAAAATAAATAAATAAATAAATAAAATCATTACTGTTTGGTGCTCCCTCTGCCATTCTTCTCTCCCGCCACCACTGATGTGAATTTCACAAGAAGTGGCTAATATTCACACAGTCGAGTATCACTTGTGTGATTAAAGGAGGTTTCTTTCGTAGTAGAGGGTCAGAGTAAAAATCCCTTACCCTCTCCTTCAAAACGAGCGGGCGGGCGCAGAGAGAGTGTGTGTTTTTTTTTTTTGTTTTTTTTTATTTGTGTTGGGTCTATAAGTTCAATTATGCCAGTGAAGCAGGCAGATGATGACTGCGTTTATTTTAAAAAGAGAGAGAGAGAGAGAGACAGAGAGAGAGAGAGAGAGAGAGAGACGGAGACGGAAGGGAGAGGAGAGGAGAGGAGCTCACAAGCGACTCAGCATGTAGGCAGAAGTTAAACATCTGTTTGATCTGTCTCCGCTACTAAAAACCCCTTGGATAGCATCTGCTTCTCCACTCCACTCCAGTGGCTTCTTATTTATTTATTTATTTATTTTTTTCTTTTTTCTTCTTATGGTAACATTAAGAATCCTGTTCTGGATAGGAGAGCAGCAGAGCCTTATCGTGCATCATGCAAGAACTTGATCCCTCCACCTCGAGAGAGAGAGAGAGAGAGAGAGAGAGAGAGAGAGAGAGAGAGAGAGAGAGAGAGAGAGAGAGAGAGAGAGAGAGCAAGCAAAAGTGAGAGAGAGAGAGAGAGCAAGCAAGAGAGAGCGAGCGAGAGAGAGCAAGCAAAAGTGAGAGAGAGAGAAGAGAGAGAGACCTGGAGACTGGCCAACTGCTTGGAGCCAGAGGTACAGAGCTGAGGTGAGGGGGGTGAGGGGGGGCAGTTGGGGGTGGGGGGGGCAGTTGGGGGTGTGGGTGGGGCAGTTGGGGGTGGGGGGGCAGTTGGGGGTGGGGGGGGCAGTTGGGGGTGGGGGGTGGGGCATTTCTGTCAGCTCTGACATGAGGCCCTGGAATGGGCATCAGAGCAAGACCCCCAGCATCACTTAACACAGCGAGCAGAGAGAGAGAGAGAGAGAGAGAGAGAGAGAGAGAGAGAGAGAGACAGAGAGAGACAGACAGACAGACAGACAGACAGACAGACAGACAGACAGACAGACAGACAGACAGGAGGTAGAGAGAGAGAGACAGAAACAGAGAGAAAGAGACAGGAGGTAGAGAGAGAGAAAGAGAGAGAGAGGAGGTAGACAGAGAGAGCGAGACAGAGATGGATAGAGAGAGAGAGAGAGGGAGAGTGTGAGAGAGGAGTGGGGAGAGGGTCAGGGGGCACTTAACACAGTGAGCAGAGAGAGAGAGAGAGAGAGAGAGGAAGAGGAGGTAGACAGAGAGAGAAAGTGAAAGAGAGAGAGAGCAAGACAGAGGAGGTAGGCAGAGAGAGAGAGAGCAAGAGAGAGAGGAGGTAGACAGAGAGAGAGCGAGGCAGAGATGGATAGAAAGAGAGAGAGAGAGAGAGAGGAGGGGGGTAAGGGCAGGGGGAAGTAGACTGGGGTGGAAAAGTCTGGCGATGGCAGGACTGATGTGAATGAGCTGGTTTGTGGAAGGTGTTGCATGACTCTGAAACTTCAGCGGGCAGCAGTAGCATCTTAGTTTATGTACTACACACACAAATAAAATGGACCTAAAACATGAACACGTGATTTTTAAAAATAAGGAACAAGAGAAGGTACAAAAGGGAGGTAGGATAAGTTGTTGACGTAAACACACACACACACACACACACACACACACGGTAGCCTCCCACCAGAGCCTGGGGGACACCTGGTCAAAGTTCACCTCAGACTTGAAGTTGCTGCCGAACAGGGGAGGAGTCAAATCACAGGGAGGCTCCCAATGCTATACTCAGGGGCCGAATGTCAAACGGCACACCGGCGATTAGCACTCCTGACCCGCCAAACTGACACGGCTCCAGGAGGAGAACATAATTGAGGAGTCCACAGGAAAAAAGGGCATAGTCACAAAATCACATTTTTTTTTTAAGTTACTCCCCCCTATCTGTAGTTGCACTGAAACCCTAGCTTTGCTTTTTCAAAAGTTATCCTGTGAATAAACGAGCATAGTCTCGAGCTAGAAGCGTTTTAAAATTACATTCATTCATTTACATTTACAATTACACTTAGCTGACGCTCTTATCCAGAGCGACTTACAGTTATTTAGGTACAGGGTTTTAGTTACAGTTCCTGAAGCAATGTGGGGTTAGTTGCCTCAGGATGTTCAAGGGCACTTCATATAGGGGTGGGGGTTGAAGTGGGGGGGTGAGGGGGGCAGACAGCTGACCACTGGCCAATTTGTTTTTTTCCTTTTTAAACGCACGAAACGAAAACAAGCCTTGGGGTTGTCAAAACGTAGAGCAGAGGGGACTTGACGGCTGAGAAGCCGACACCTCCAGACTCTAAATGCAGTCACATGATGAGTGCAGTTGAGTACTCGTTGTTTACTCCCCCACCCTATTCGCCCTACTGGAATGGGATTCAAACCTGCGACCCTCCGGTCCCAAGACCAACTCGCTAACCACTAGGCCACAGCTGCCATGACTACAGACTGCATAGTATCATGCCACCACCTCCACCACCATTACCATGTTACATCCCCAGTGACTACACCAGCCCTCCGGCCACTTCAACGTCCACTAGGGGTGAGGGGGCATGAGGCATAACCTTACCTATCCGCCCACCCACGGTCTCCCCTATTTCCATATCACTGCCTGTCCTGTCCTGCATCCCACCCTCAAACAGCATCTCCTAAAGCACAAAGTGTGTGTTGACATAATTAAGACCAGCAAACTCTCCAGTCATTTTAACCAGCCACACTTTAGTACCACTTGAGGAGAAATTAATTTTGGGGTGGGGGGTTGGGGGTGGTAAGTAGGAAAAAAAACAAAAAACAGAAACAAATGAAGCTAAGGCCATCTCTGGCTTTGATCGCTCAGTGGTGCTGCTGCAAAGTTCTGGGAATGTGCTGGAAGATGGAAAGAGAGCACGGAGGGTGAAGAAGAGGGAAAAGGAGGGTAGGGGAGGCCAGTGGTAGGGGTTTGGGGGTTTTTGGGGTGGGGGTGGGGGTGATGGGGGGGGCGCTAAGGCTTTAGGAGGGTTCGCAGGCCGAGCAGAGAGTGAGAGCGAGAGAAAAGAGAAAGACTGAGAGACACAGAGAAAGAAGAGTGAGACAGAGAGATAAAAAGAAAGAGAGATAGAAAGACAGAGAGAGGGACAGAGAGAGAGACAGAGAAAGAAAGAGAGACAGAAGAGAGAGAGAGAGAGAGAGAGAGAGAGAGAGAGAGAGAGAGACAGAGAGAGGGAGGGAGAGAGGAGGCGAACCCGCCAAGGAATGCACTTAAGATTTAAAACAGACAAGATGTAGAGCCAAGAGCATCCCTGTGCCAATCCCTGAAATCCACAAAATAATTCTGCTCACAGCGCCAGGCCCCAGACTTCAATTACAGAGAGCATGTGAGCCATGCAACGATGATAGCTTAATAACAAGCTGACTAGCACCAAAATAAATAAATAACTAAGTAAGTAAGTCAGGGGCGCTGCGCTGCTTTTCCTGCTAAAAGATGTTCGATGGCGATAAATTAGGAGTGCGGGGATCAAGGGGCGCGACGGTGCCAGTCACAACAGATCAGGGTGGCAGATGATGAGGGGGAGGCCGAGACGAGACGCTCGATGCTCGACGAGATGCGGCGAGGAGCATCCTGCCCATCCTGCCCATTCTGCCCCCCTCTATTTTAAGCAGCTGGGAACGGTGGAGAGACGACCCTCTTAAGTACGACATGGATGCACGGACAAACAGACAAACAAATGCGCGCACACACACACACACACACGGACAGCACACACACATACTGACACATTCAAAATGCTAAATACACATTTACACATCCTAACAGACATGAACACACACACACACACACACCATAAATACATACACAAGCACACACATACTGACACATTACAAATGCTAAATACACATTTACACATCCTAACAGACATGAACACACACACACACACACAACATAAATACATACACAAACACACAATCACACACTCGCACACATACACACAAACACACAAGCACAGACAGAAACACACACACACACACACACACACACATACTGACACATTCAAAATGCTAAATACACATTTACACATCCTAACAGACATGAACACACACACACACACACACACACACACACACACACACACACACACACACACACATACACAAACTTACACACACTCTCACTCACTCCCATGTATACACACACCCTGCAGCAGTACTGAGAGGAGGGTAGTATGGGGTTTACTGTAGGATTAATGGAAAATGTACTTGAAGGTTTGCTCGAGTAATGAATAACAGTCTGCAAAAAGTACCTATATGAAACCAGATGTTAGAACTTACAGCAGTGGGGGGGTCGAGGGAGGAGGGGTGGGGGGGGGGTTAGGGTATATGGGGAACGGTTCTCTTTTTTTGGCATGAAACAACATCAAAACACACAGGTCAAAAAGTCAAGCACTTGGCAAAATCCCTCTCACTCACTCACACATTTACACACACACACACACTCACACTCACACTCACACACTCTCACATACACACACTCTCACACACACACACACACTCACACACACACACTCACACACACACACTCACACACTCACACACTAGATACGCTTACACACACACACTAAGCTAAGTGTGGAGTGCGGGGCCGCTGCGCTGTGCTCAGACATGAGACTCTAATGCGGCCTCACGGAGGCTAATCCGGAGGTGATTTGGAGCCGCACGCCGAGGTAAGGCGAACATTACAGCCTCTTTTTTTTCTTTCTTTACTTTTTCTCCTTTTTTTCGTCTTTTTTTTCTCCTCTTTTTCGCACGGCGATGCGTGGCTGGCCCCGGTGGACAGTCTTCCATTGTCCGGGCAAAAAAAATCTGTCTGGGAAGAGGCCTAGAGCAGCAGAACGGAAAATTGTGGGTAATTGCTCGAGCCGTTGAATCATATTTGGTTTTGGTTGAGAGACTAGAATAACAAAGCTTTGATTGCTGAACAGGCCGGGGTGCAGGGTGTGGGGTGTGGGTGGGAAGGAAAGGCGTAGAGGACGGAGGGGGGAGGGGGAGGGGGGGGGTTGGGGACTGGTGGACCAGGGGCCGGTGGGTGGGGGGTGCGGGTGGGGGTGGGAAGGGAAGGCGTAGAGGACGGAGGACGGAGGGGGGGTTGGGGACTGTTGGGCCAGGGGCCGGTGGATGGGTGGGGGGGCTGGGTTGGGCAGGGGTGCAGGGAGGCCCCTGCTGAAGGAACATGGTTAATTCGAGACATGTTTCCCCACTGTGGGTAAGGGGTAGGGGTGGGCTGGGACAGGACAAGACTCCAGCTGGGGTGTGCATATAGGGGTGGGGGGTGGTGGTGGGTGGGGTGCAGGGTGGGGTGGAGGGGGTAGGCAGACAGCTGACCACTGGCCAATTTTTCTTTTTTTTCTTTTTTAAATGCACGATACGAAAACAAGCCTTGGGGTTGTCAAAACGTAGAGCGGAGGGGACTTGACGACCGAGAAGCCGACACCTCCAGATTCTAGACGCAGTCACATGATGGCGATTTCTGGACTGTTTTTGGCGCAAAATGGTCACCTCTCCCCTGACATGCAATCTCTCTTTTTTTAAAAAAAAATGTTTTACCTGCTTATAATATGAAACAAAGCCCCAGGTTGAAGAACTTGAAGAGCAAGTCAGGCAGTAATAAACAAGCTTGCAATGGTGTCAGAGACAGTATCCTTACCACCCCCCACCCCCTCCACCCTCCCCTTTCTCTTTTTTCTTCTCCTTCCACCTCTCTCGTTCTCTTACGGTGTTTGTGTGAAGTCTGAGTTGAGCTCAGGGCCACCGTCTCATCAGCGCGCGTCTAATAATAGCCCGTGACGGCGCGGTGCGCTCAGGCCCTGGAAAAGCAAGCCGCCTAGCAGAGCAGAGCACGAGGCACAAGTAGCGTGTTAATAATTCACACCGAAGAAGAAGAAGAAGAAGGAGAGATAAAGAAGAGAGGGAGTCGAGAGAGAGAGAGAGAGAGGGAGGGAGAGAGAGAGAGAGAGAGGGAGTCGAGAGAGAGAGAAAGAGGGAGAGAGAGAAAGAGAGAGAGAGGGAGAGAGAGATAGAGAGAGAGAGAGAGAGAGAGAGAGAGAGAAAGAGAGAGAAAGAGAGAAAACAACAGCCAACAAACAGAAAAGAAAAGAACAGCTCCTCTAATTGGACCTGTAACATGATGGCCCTTAATGAAAATGTAAACAGCTCTCCTCCATCCACAGCCTTTTTTTTTTTTTTCATTTTTTCTTTTCTATTTATTTATTTATTTTTTGTAAATCTGACCGGATTCGCATTAAAATTCAAGAGATAAGGAGTGCTAGTCAGTGTGTGGGTGTAGGTAGAGGTATTACCGAGAAGAGATTTCGACGTCGATGGGAAAGAAGAGGGAGCAGAGGAAAGAAAGAAAAAAAAAACTAAAAAAAAAAAGACAACCAAATCTTAAAATAAAGCTCTCCCAATCTCAGCCATCTGTCTGAAAACTGTCAGGCAGTGTGGGCCTGCTCTCTGGTACCCCCCCCCCCCCCCCTATACCCAGCATCCCACAGTCCCCCCCCTCACCAACTCATCCCTTTTTTGCATGCTTGCAGCTTGTGTGGTTTTAAAAAATGTAGAGCGAAAGCTAAGCCACTGGAATAAAATCTGACCTTCTGCCTGCGCCTGTACTTACAAAGTGTGGTGGTGCCCTACCTACAGTAGCTTGCCAGCCTGCTGTCTAGTCAGTTTTAAAAGAACAACAACAAAAAAAGCTCTCAGCTCACAAAGGGAAATTAATCAGATTTTTTTCCAGGTAAAAGACACTGTGTAATCTAAAATCTTAGGTGTCTTTTTTTCCCTCTGAATAAGTCTTCAACCCTATCTTCTATCTACCTTCTTGTCTATGAGATGTAAAGAACTTGTTAAGATGACAGCAGCTCTCAAGCTCTGAATTTAGGAACAAACCACTCGGAACATTGAACGGTAAAAGGGTTCTGTTCTAGAATGTGCATTTATAAAGCAGATTCTTTTACACAGTACTGCAGTAACAAGACTACAGCTTTTGTCATAAATAAACTATTTCATGCACAACATACATCAATTCTCATTATAATTCCTGCTGGGCAGAGTGAACTGAGCTACTACCTTTCTCTCTCTCTCTCCCTCCCTCCCTCCCTCCCTCTATCCCTCTCTCCCTCCCTCCCTCTCTCTTTCTCTCCCTCTACCCCTCTCTGTCTCTCTCACTCTCTCCCTCCCTCTCTCCCTCTCTTTCTCTCTCCCTCTCTCTCTCTCTCCCTCCATCTCTCTCTTTCTTTCTCTCCCTCTCTTTCTTTCTTTCTTTCTCTCTATCACACACACACACACACATGCACACACACACACACACACACACACACACACACACACACACACACACACACACACACACAACCTCGGCAGTGACTCGGCCTTTGAGCACACTGATCCTCCGTCATGTTCTGACAAGCACTGGGGAAATCTCCAAGCATTAAACTCAACATCCACTTACCCGTCTGTCCTCGCTGCAAGGAGGGAGTTCAAGAGAGGAGAACCAAAATAACCCAATCACCCCAGATCACTCTGTGCTTTGGCACTGCCCTACACAATGCAACAGGCAACATTCATCATAGCTTAGCAACAAACAAGCACACCCACATCCACAAATCACACATGGGAGCGTTCGGCTCGAGATTTTTTCAAGTCAATAAAGGAATGCCAAGCCAAGTAAGCTCGCCTCGAGTGATGTAAAAAACAGCCTCCTTGTCCTCTTTCACTTGTCAACTTGAGTTTGACTGACGTTTGTGAGGTCCAGTGCATGGCCGAGGTTCTGGCCTGGTCTCTGGCCTGCATGAGTAGGAGCTAAAAGAGAAGACTACAGACTACAGACAGGAATGCCTCTCAAGCATTCAATGGGTTTAGCAAAATAGAAAGCTCGCCAAGAAGTCAGTAAATAAATAAATAAATAAATAAATAAAAGCTGCAAGTCAAATGACTGGGAGGAGGTTTTTCAATGGTGATTCTGCTAAACCTTACAAAGTATGTCATAATATTATTCGCTTTTAAGTTAAGGCTGAATATCTGTAGAGTATTTATATCTTGAGCGAGTCAGCTTTAGCAAACATGCCTTCATGCTAGACTCACAGTCAGATGCGCCAGGGCTAGGCTAGGGCTCTCCCTTGTTGGTAATCTGGCTTACTGTACACGGGTAGAGAGGCACCA
>CM059287.1:7381634-7386634 GCA_030347295.1 Setipinna tenuifilis | reverse complement strand
CAGCCAAAGCCGCTTCCATAATCAACAAGTCAGAATAACGCTGCTGCCCCACTGATTATGTCCTCTTTCGCTTTTCCAACTCCTGCTGCCCGCCCTGCCAGCGCTCCCCACCAACCAACCGGACACAAGGGCCAATCTGATCCGAGAACAGCCGTTAAAGAGTTTTTTGGAGAAAAAATAAAAAATATAAAAAATACAAAAATACTACCAAAGGTGCAGGTGCAGGTGGACTTTGAATCTCTCCGCCTTCGTCTTGCCCTCGTTTCTAGGCATAAAGGTGTAAAGAAACGAAGGAGGAGGAAAAAAAAAAGAAAAGAAAAAAAAAAAAAACCTCCCCCGCTGTGGCGAATGATTGATTCATTATCATACGCCTCCCCAGCGGTCCCCCACGGGAGACACGCGCACTCTGACCAGCCACCGTGTAGGTCATTTTCTCCTGCTTCGCCCGCAAAAGCCAAATTCATCATTTTGACCTTTGAGCATTAAAAATGGAGAGCCCCCTACTGCAGCAGAGATGAGATGAGCTGATGGCTGACGTACTGTAGCTCACATAAGGCATCGGGGGTCTGCCACAGAAACCACAAGAGGAGGATGGTGTTACGAGATGTTTAGTGAAAGACCATTTTAATTGGTCACCTACTCCATCATTATAACAGAAATGCCAATTGCACGACACAAAGCAATAAATTATTCTGTGGTGGAAATTATCAAAATGTTTGAAAGTTATTGTGACTATGCAAATTAAATAAATGAATGGAATTATTTTTTATGCAAATTGAATGAATGAATGAAATAAATTTGGCCTACTGCCTGAAATTATCAAAATGTTTGAAAGTTATTGTGACTATGCAAATTGAATGAATGCGTGAAATGAATTTTGGTCTACTGCCTGAAATTATCAAAATGTTTGAAAGTTATTGTGACTATGCAAATTGAATGAATGAATGAATGAATGAATGAATGGATGAATGAAAGAAATGAAATGAAATGAATTTTGGTCTACTGTCCCATCACGCCTGATTTCAGCCCCTCCTGCAATGGCCATTACTATGCATAGTGAGCGCTTTATGCCTTTGTCTGGTTGCAGCAGAAGAAAGGTAAGTGTGTCTTTCTTTTTTTTCATTCCTTTAATAGAGACTGATATTAGTACTACTAAGGGAGGTGCCCTCTGAAACGGCTATCACGTTGTGATTAGTGAATAATCTTTGTATTCCCAGTGAGTCACACTATCCATGAGGCAGGTGGTGTTTTTTTTTTCTTTCTTTTCTTTCGTTTTTTTTTTTGCTTTCAATGGCCAAAAGAGGCTGACTATGTCTTTTGTATTAAAATGAGATTCACTAATGTGATAATTGAAACGTTCGCAGATTCACAGAGAAGGACTGGCAGTAAAAAGGGGTCCAACGCAACTGGAGGTGTGTGTGTGTGTGTGTGTGTGTGTGTGTGTGTGTGTGTGTGTGTGTGTGTGTGTGTGTGTGCGTGCTTGTGTAGGGGTGGGGGGGCGTTAGGGGCTGTTGAGGGACATGCTTAGTGTCTGTGTGTGTGTGTGTGTGTGTGTGTGTGTGTGTGTGTCAGTGTGCGTGCGTGTGTACGGAGGGGGACGTTGAGGGAGGCTGCTGGGGAACATGCTTAGTGTCTGTGTTTGACTGTCTGTGTGTGTGTGTGTGTGTGTGTGAAAAAAGACAGCGAAGCATGTGTGTGGTCATTACTGGGTGGTTTGTTGCATGTGGTCTCCACGCTGGCTGGCGTCTTCAAAGGGCCTTGCAGAGGAAGCTCCACATGTGCGAAAGGGGACGTCTGGACAACATGTGGCCAGAGCAGACCGACCAATCAGCTCTCGGCTCTCAGTTTTTATTTTTAAATCGTCCATTTCTCTCACCTCCTCATCTCGTCTCGTCCCTTCCTGCTAAACCACATCCACTATCCACTCCTAACCTCTGATTAAGTGAGTCCAATATAAAACACTTACCAACTCAGTTTGATCAACTCATGGCATAGTGTTAAAGTCGTTTAAGGCACTGGAAGGGTGTGTTGGATCAAGTCTTGTGGGTCAACATACATCAATCCAGGCCCTTGCCAACCTGGGGGCTGAAATGGAGATCACAGGGCAGTTATTAAATTTCCTTTGCCAGCCAGCCTAGTGGCTTTAAACGCATTCCAGTCACTGTGTGGTTAGAAAACGCCAGGGCCCACTCCAAACTTTGCCGAGATGACAGTGAAGAATTTTCAAAAGAGCCACGTCTATTGTGTCAAAGAGCTGAGAAAATTGTTGAGGATGGGGGGGGGGGTCAACCTCAGAAAACCACACATAGTGTCATCATCGGTAATGACACAGGGGATGTCAGCGTTTTCCATCAAAGCCATGCGAGGAGGCCCCCTGTCTGTCTGTCTGTCTGTCCGTCCATCGGTTCGATGCTTTGAGGCCCTCAATCCATAAAGCCTGCGCGGAGTTTTTCGGCGAGAAGCGGAGCGTTTAACTGAAATCGCTTTGGTGTAATGCGCAACAGATTGGATCACAATAACAGGGGGGTGACCCGCTTGTAGGGGCCTGCTGCAGGGTTACAATACAACACAACACGGGGATGGAGGAGTGTGTATGTGTGTGTGTGTGTGTGTGTGTATGTGTGTGTGGTGTGTGTGTGGTGTGTGTGGAGGGGGGGCTCAGTCTCGCTTCAAGTGTGCTTATCAGAGGCGGCGAGGGAGGATTCTGTTTCCTTCTTCAGGCATGTGGTTCTGACAGTGATGTGGTGGGTTTTCTCTCCCAGTCTTCCCTTTTTAAATTCAAAGGAGGAAAGAATGAAAGAGAGTGCAGGGGAAAAAAAAGAAAAGGGAGGAAAGAATAAAGAAAAGATCAGACCCAGTGTGGTCCTTAAACAGATTAATATTTCCAGAGTGTCTGTATTGGATCTAATCCTCAAAACGGTTGCTGAGAAGACAGAGGAAGAAAAACGCAAAGGGAAGTGGGTAGTGTGTGATTGAGTGTGTGTCTCCGTGTGTGTTCCAGTATGTGTGTTTTCGAGCGTGTGTGTGTGTATGGTTGTGTAAGTGGCCGTGTGTGTGTGTGTGTGTCTGTCTGTGTAAATGTGTGTGTGCCTGTGTAAATGTGTGTATGCGTGTGTGTGCGTGTAAATGTGTGTGTGTGTGTGTGTGTGTGTGTGTGTGTGTGTGTGTGTGTGTGTGTTGAAGCGAGTACAGCTGGAACTCAACAGCCCCTCAGCGTTTTATGAGGCTCATCTTTCAGGCGATCCTATCAAACACACACACACACACACACACACACACACACACACACACACACACACACACACACACACACACACACACACTCGACACATGCTGCTTACAGACGAGGAGCGAGCAGCGAGGAGCGAGATGAGCGGAGGATCAATTTTATTCTTTACGTTAGATTTATTTTTTTCCCTTTGTTTATTATTCTGTGGTAAACCAACACGGAGAATGAGCTCCGTTTGTTTTTTTTTTCCCACACACCAACACGTTAACATCTGTGATTTTCTGTCTATTCAAGTCTACAGCTCATCCCAACCAACCCCCCCCCCCACCCCACCCCAGGAGGAGGAACTAAAATGTCTTATAATGTCTTAATCGGCACAGCTGTAGGTGTAATGCTCAAAGTGATTTAAGTTAAATTGATGTTGTGCACTGGCATCTGTGCTTATACATACATGTGTGCAAGTCATTTTCTAGGAGTGTTGCTAGAAAATGACAGCCTTGTCAAAGAATTACAATAATAATTTAATACAATAAAACAAATATTAGGTAACACTTACACTGTACATACCTAACACTAACTCTAACCCTATGGCACCGTGTAAGTACATAATGTTACGTATTATTACATACTTCATTACACAGTACCTAATTGATGTAACAGGGGCAGTAAAATGAAGTGTAACCGAAGATAAATATTAATAACATTAATATGTTAATACTAACAGTGTCCTTAACGGGCCCCCAGTGGTGAGACTAGATGTTAATTGTCATTCAAGGATACACGGACACAAGGATACAAGGATACAAGGATGGTTCATTGTCACACGCATAGACATACTGGGTAGAATAGGATATGCAGTGAAATTTGTGATTATTAGTCTAAAACTAGGGAGGGGGGAGGGGGGAGTAAAGTGCGTAGAATGCAGTCCCACCCCCCACCCCCCCTGGATGGGACCCCTTTATCTGGGGTCATGAAGAACCCTGTGGTGACACAGGTGTTGATTGTCATTCATTTAACCTCCAGGGCCTAAAGTGAGGACACTGGCCCAGAATCACAGGAAGTACAATGAATCATTTACAAATCTCAATCGCTCGATTGTCGAGCTCAATAAACGCAGCAACTATCTCGCCTCATCATCCCCCCCCTCCCCCCCCACCACAAAACACCAGCCCTATTCACTCTGCCAACATTTATTTTTTTGTTTTTTTGTTCTTCTTGTTGTTGCTTTTCACATCACATTACAGGCCCTAATGAATAAACATCAGGCTGATTCGGCGGCAGCATGCAGCACGAACTGAAAATGATTTGGCTAGGACACAAATAAATAACCTTTTTTCTCTCTTTTTTTTTGGTGATTTTTATTCAGTTCCCCTGCTGCTGCTGGGATGCCAAGAGCCCACAGCTCTGGGAATGAAAGGAGAAAAACTAAAAAGCGGGGGAAAAAAAAAGCAGCAATCTAATAATGTTTACACAAAAGACTGCCACCACATAGGCACTCAATTAGTGGCCAAGTTAAAGTCAATATACAGATGTGTCATATTATTAACTGCAACAGATGGGCCAGGGCCATTTATTAAGCCTTACCTTCGACGGTTTATAAAGCAAGGGGTCATTTGGGAAAGAAAAAAAAAACAAAAAACAAAAAAAAAACATATGGCGTAGTGCTCCGTTCACTCTTGGTGACATCTTGTACCCATTACGTGCCGACAATACATCTCGGAGATTTGTTTTATGCGTCAGGAGGCAAAGACCGAAATTACGTTTTTGAAAT
>CM059287.1:7365943-7368443 GCA_030347295.1 Setipinna tenuifilis | reverse complement strand
GTGCTAAAATAAAATGCAGGCGTGCAAAAACTATCAGAGGAGCGAGCGAGCGGGCGAGCGAGTGAAAAATGAGGCGGGGAAACGGGGCAAAAATTTATAGTCTAACTCAAAAGGTCAGCGCACTAAACTTAAACATGAAAAATTAAAAAATTACAATAAAAAGGGCATAAAAACGTAAAGCATTACATGACTTCGCACACTCGCGTTGTGGCTGTTTACATGACAAACTGTGCCATTAACGTGAAATATGGCCTCCGGAGAATGCGACATTTTTGAAGGTGTGTGAGAGCGGGCCAGGCTTGTTATTTGATGTCTTGAGGAGGAGGCTGAGGGGGTCAGTATGCCCATACATATGACATCATGAGGTGAAATATGACTGCTAACATGGGTAGCATAGATAATGTATACATGCTAATAATAGCTTAGGAAGCTGCGTCTGAACCGTTTGTAGTCTGAGGATTTAAAAAAAAAGCAAAAATCATTGAAAGTCCCAAAACAGAAACTTGGCAAAAAGCGGAAAAAAACAATACCCATTATTTTGGGGAAAAAAGATCAAACAAAAAATGAATTCAAACGTAAACAAATGGCCACTTTCCTCAAACACTATGACTATGCGTGCGTCTGTGTGAGTGTGAGTGTGTGTGTGTGTGTGTGTGTGTGTGTGTGTGTGTGTGTGTGTGTGTGCACTTGTGTACGTGTGTTGTTCGGGCTCTAATTATGACAGCTGTACATATAGTTCGCACTGTTGGCAAATTAGAAAATACCGTTTCTCATGTTCAGCAGATTTTCTTTTTCTTCCTCTCTCCCTCCTCCTCCCTGGCCACTTCGGAGCGCGGGCCGGCTGCGTCTGACAAGCGTGATAAATCACTCCTTACGGCGGCGAGACGCAGCACACTTGCAAACTGCCTGCAAGGGCCCGGTCGGTTCTGCAAAGGCTGATTCAGTGCCACTGTCGGACTGGAGAACCGCCACTGCGACTGCAGAACCAGTTCCAGAAACTCTGCATGTGTGCATGCATGTGTGTGTGTGTGCATGCGTGTGTGCATGCTGCTTGGTGCACTTGTTCCTGATCTGCTGCTCCTGTCACATGGCCGACTTTAGTGTGTTGCCTAATAGCCAGTGATATGAAAGGCTCAAGAGTCAAAACGTGAGGGGAAACATTATGTAGTTCAACTTAAGAGCATGACTCTGGAGGCTGAATCCAAAATGCTCAGCGGTTCACTGTGTAGTTCACTAGCCTATGTAGGGGGCCAAATCAATCATCAGGCCAGAACTGAAGAAGCCTTTTCGATGAAAGGTGAAATGTCTTCAAGCTCCAAAAGAAATCCAGTTGGCCTACAGATTAGCTCTTTTCATTACCTGAAGCACTTACTTGTGATCTACAGTGAGTTAGCTATAAGGACAGTTTCCCTGTAGCAATGGGGGATCAGAGGCGGTTGTCAAAGGTACTTTAGCCATGGATGAGGGTGCAGGAGACCCTTGTTTGTTCACTCGCCCCCAGGAAGTCAACCTTTGACCCTTAGGCCACACACACACACACATTTTTATATATATATATATATATATATATATATATATATATATATATATATATATATATATATATTAGAGCTGGGCGATATGACCAAAAATTGTTATCACGGTATTTTTAAAAATTATCACGGTATCACGGTATTTGACCGTATTTTTTTTTTTCGTGTAAGTTTACGCATTAACCCCAATTCCCATCATTTAGAGATGAATTACTACTGCAAAGTGTCACGCGACAACACCTAAATATTATAGTTTTCTGATCGGCGTCTGATTTCTGAAACCCAAAATGCCTCCACACTGCAGACACCGCTCCCTTTTTCGGAATTAATTCTGCGTCCGTATAATTTTGTTCGTCCATGCCTTGACTTGTCTTCGTCCACCGCTGAACTTTCTTTAAATTATTTCCTACCCCCTACTCTCTGCCGCCATCTCGGCTCCGCTCTACAGCTTGTTTGGTGTGAAAATGTACCCCACGCAAGCTACCACTATGCGATGTTCCGCCACCCCGTGTTCCTGACATAAACGCACATACCGTCATGGCGGTAAATTAAAATTTCTTATTATATAATTAAAAATTACCGGTATACCGGTGCTAAAGGTATACCGCCCAGCTCTAATATATATATATATAAATAAAACCCTTCAATCATAAGGCCACCTCCTTACCCAATAGGCCACAGATACAGTAGCTCTGCATGCAAACGTTCAAACGGTCAAATGTTCAAATCTCTAGGTCTTATTTTTCTTTGTAAAGTCAGGAACACTACTTTAATATTTATTTATTTGGATAACCTTATATTCTAACACCATTGCCACAATATTCATAACCCACCGAGACATATTAGACACCTCTAGGTCTTATTTTTCTTTGTAAAGTCAGGAACACATTCTCACCCGTTTCTTTCCTACTTTTATATATATATATATATATATATATATATATATATATATATATATATATAATTAT
>CM059287.1:7345943-7348443 GCA_030347295.1 Setipinna tenuifilis | reverse complement strand
TAGGCTAATTCTGATTTTCTTGCTGGATGTAGCACATCAATGCAGGTTAACTGCAAAGTAAATTACTTCATGCATTTAATTGCAGAGTTACATAAATGCAATGTAAACGCATAAGGCCGCATCATCTCAGCCTGGGTATCACCCCCCTCCCCCACTCCCATTAAGTGACCATGCGGCCTCAGCCATCAGCAGTGCAAGTCTGACCATTACTTTGGGTGTAAAGTGTGGCATGAACCTAACACTAACACTTTTCTTTCACCCCATGTTAGTTGGGGATAGTAATTACCCACTAAGTATACAAATGATGTCAATTCAGTTTCCACCAAAATGAAAAGCAAAAAAACAAACACTGTGACTAATATTGAAAGCATGTTTTAGCTCCCCATACTTTGCATGTTGATCGTGTATACTTAAGTTATCCTCAGTAATACGCTTTCATGGAGGTTGGAGGTTGCTGTCTTGCAGTGGAAAAACATTTTATGTGTATAGATATAATTTTGTTACCTTTCTGTTTTGGTATTTCAATCTGGCTCACAGAATACTATTAGCACTTATAAAACAGTTTCCACTTAACCAAGACCAAACATTAGCTAAAATTAGCCCCTTTAATGGCTTGGTTTCTACTTATGCTCTGGTTTAAGACGTTTTATGGTGTTTAATGTTTGTACTGCTGGGCCAATATAATTTTAAGGTACCGGTCATTAAAGTCATTGAAATTTAAGGGTAGTTTTTAATTTAATTGAAGGATTAGTATTGCTACCTTGTGTACTATTTGTATGATGATTACAAAGACATGGATGTAAATACTCGCACGGTTTTATTTGTATATCCTGGTCCTATAACCTTTTAAAGACTACACACTAATACGTTGGCATCCATTAACTGACACAATGGTCATCTCTGTTATAAAAAAAAAAAAAAAAAAAAAAAAAAAAAAAAAAAGCGTGAACTTTAAGGGTAGTTTTCAATTTAATGGTAGTATTGCTACCTTGTGTACCATTTGTATAATGATCACAAAAACACGGATGTAAACACTCACACTATTGTTTTATTTGTATATCCTGGTCCTATGACCTTCTAAAGACTACACACTAATATGTTAGCATCCATTAGCTGACACAATGGTAGTCTCTGTTTAAAAAAAAAAAACTTGAACTTTAAGGGTAGTTTTCAATTTAATGGTAGTATTGCTACCTTGTGTACCATTTGTATGATGATTACAAGAACACAGATGTAAACACTCACACTACTGTTTTATTTGTATATCCTGGTTCTATGACCTTCTAAAGACTACACACTAATATGTTAGCATCCATTAGCTGACACAATGGTAGTCTCTGTTTAAAAAAAAAAAACTTGAACTTTAAGGGTAGTTTTCAATTTAATGGTAGTATTGCTACCTTGTGTACCATTTGTATGATGATTACAAGAACACAGATGTAAACACTCACACTACTGTTTTATTTGTATATCCTGGTTCTATGACCTTCTAAAGACTACACACTAATATGTTAGCATCCATTAGCTGACACGATGGTCGTCTCTGTTTAAAAAATAATACAATAAAAAGCCTGGGTCATGGCAAAACCCCACTGCTGTGTGTACAGTACTGTATGTGTGTCCTCAGCTGCATTCAGTGGTCCTCCTGGAGGTGCACTAACTAAATGAAGCCAGAGTTGGCCTTGTGGAAAAGAAAAGGAAAGAAAAAAAGACTCGTCCCCTGCGCTCATTTGCTCACTGACACTCTCTCTCTTCCCCTCTCTCTCTCTCTTTCTCCCAGTCTCTCTCTCTCTCCCTCTCTCTCTCTCTCTCCTCTTCCCTCTTTTCTCTCTCTCTCCTCTCCTTCCTTTTCCCTTTCCCTCTCTCTCTATTTCTTTCTTTCTTTCTCTCTCTCTCTCTCTCTCTCTCTATCCCACCTTAGCAGGGCTCCTCCTGCTGGCTGGCTGACGAGCACATTAATTACGGTGTTATCAGAGCCCCCCCGAGGCCCCCCATCCCTCCATCCCCCCATCCCTCCTTCCTCCATCCCTCCATCCCCAGCCCTGCATGGCACTATTAATAGAGGAGGGAACAGGAAGGGGGGGCAGAGAGATGGGGGGGTGGAGGAGCAGTGCTGCTGTTGAGGAAGGAGGGGTGGGGGGGGGCGAGAGGGGAGAGGAGAGCAGAGCAGAGGAGAGGAAAGGAGAAAAGAGGAGAGGAGAGTGGGAAAGAGGAGAGGAAAGGAGAAAAGAGGAGAGGAGAGGAGGAGAAGAGAAGAAAAAAGAGTGGGGAAGAGGAGAGGAGAGGAAAGGATGGGAGAGGAGAGAAGAGGATGGGAGAGGAGAGGAAAAGAAAGGAAAGGAGAAAAGAGGAGAGGAAAGAAGAAAAGATGAGGAGAGAAGAAAAGGAGAGGAGAGTGGGAAAGAGGAGAGGAGAGGATGGGAGCGGAGAGGAGAGGAGAAGTTAGGAGAGGAGAGGATAGAAGAGGAGATGCGAAGAGCGGGGAGGAGAGGAGGGGAGA
>CM059287.1:7293443-7335943 GCA_030347295.1 Setipinna tenuifilis | reverse complement strand
GTGTGTGTGTGTGTGTGTGTGTGTGTGTGTGCTGGAGCAAAGGGCCACAGCAACTATGCCCATCTACTAACACACACCCCCCACACCGACCCAGGTGAGCTGCCCTTGCCATAACACCTTTCCCCTGCCTGCCCACACACACACACACACACACATACACATACACACACACACACAGACTCTCACACACTCCCCTGGCTCCCTTGCGGACGATTGGCAGCATGGCTTTGATCACCGTGGCAACAGGCCAGCACCCCCACTGATTTAAATGACTGTGCAGGTGACAGCGGTGAGTCAGAGAGGGGCTTATTTTGAAACGGACAGGCACAGGCACAGTCACACAGTCTCTCACACACACACACACACACACACACACACACACACACACACACACACAGTTATTATAGGGAAGACAGGTTTGGTACAGGTTCATTTTAACAGACACACACACACACAGTTATTATAGAGAAGACAGGTTTGGTACAGGTTCATTTTGACAAACACACACACACTTACACACACGCACCCAGACCCACACCTACCCACCCAGCCACATTCATGATACACAGGAAGACAGGTCCAGGGCCATTTCCCACACCTCATAAAGTTGTTTTATTTTATTATTTATTTTATTTAAAGTCCAGGTTCATAGCAGGGCAGAGTCCATCCCAGTGAACCGGCAGTTAATGGAGATGTGCGTGTGTGTGTGTGTGTGTGTGTGTGTGGCGTATTCAATTAGCCAAACCCTTTAACGATCACCTGCAGGAAATCCTTTGAACTAACAAAAGCCTAAGCTTGAATAAAAATCAGAGGCTTTTAAGATTCTTGAGGGTGGCTGTGTAATCTCAAAGATTAACATGAAGCGAAACACTGGTAATTTAGTTGGCACTGGGGTCAGTGTCTTTAATGAGTAGTCATTACGGGCTCCGCGCGCACACACACACTCACTGACACACACACACACACACACACACACACACACTCGACTGCATAGTAAAATAGTGGCGGGCGAAGCGGCAGTTAAAATGAATACGATCATTACTATAATCTGTACTACTCCCCAGCGCTTTGCAGCGCTCCTGCTCTTCCCAAGCCAAACAAATAACGGGCAGGGCCACAGGAGAGAGGGAGAGAGAGGAAGAGAGAGAGAGAGAGAGAGGGAGAGAGAGGGAGAGCAGGAGAGAGAGACTTATCACTGGCCAGTGTCAGGGGCATGACCAAGGAGGCAAAATAGGTTATGAATAATGAAACGATTTGACCAAAAAAATACATAGTAATTGAGGGAGGGGGAAAGAGAGAGAGAGAGAGAGACAGAGAGAAGAAAGAACGAAAGAGAAAGAAAGAATGAAAGAGAGAATGAAAGAGAAAGAAAGAAAGGATTCAATATGGCAGACAAAACTTGGACAATTGTGTCAACTGGGACCCAAAAAAAAGCCTAATAAACCACTTCGAGTTCAAGTCCTTGATCCTAAATAAAGAAAAATAAAGATTCTTGTTGGGGTTGTGGGCCTGTTTTTAATGTGGAAGAGGCTGCACTGTGCTCCTTAGCCTTGTTAATTCAGGGGAGGTCTTTAATCTTGTTTATACCCTCTCGCCACCCTGAACTTTACTACCTCTGTAACAATAAAGATTTACTTCGACCTTGGAGGGGAACTGAAGATGTTTCGAGCCAGTGCAGTGAAAAATATTATGGGTGACCAAATCCACCGAGCATCACAAGAAAAAAAGGGCAAACAAAAGGGCCTGAAATGTATTACCTTGTGAATAAAGAATCAATACAATGAATCGATACGATGAGTTTCACTTTTTTGAATTGAGTTAATGAAAGAAATAAACTGCTCCATGATATTCTGATTTCTAATTGAGATGCACCTGTAGTGTGGAGGTGTTCACTCTGCTCTGCAGCATCAGTACCACCACAACGCAACACAACTCGTCACCTTGCTGCAAATCTGCATGGCACTGTAATGCTGTCAGTAATGCGAAACGCCGAACAACACACTGAAACGAACGTGCTCATGAACGAGAGATTTTTAGTCCCCAAAAATGACGGGGCCATTATGTCAGTCATCAGTTTCCCGCTTTTTCTCTCTCTCTCTCTTTCTCTCTCTCTCTCTCTCTCTCTCTCTGTCTCTCTCTCTCTCTCGCATGGTCCCGATGCAATTACCAGTGCTTAATTTAACCACGTCAGCAGCTGCCGAGCATCAGTCATCATGCAGTATCTCTGCCTGCTCTTCACCACGCCGTCCCAGTTCGCCCAATTCAGCACAAGGCCTTCCATCCATCCAATTTGTCGCTGTTCCCTTCTTCTTCGGGCGAAAATAGTCCACATCATCATCTACTGTACCTCCTAAAGGAAATTTGGGGGAGTTACTCTTTTCGCAAGGCTCACATTTAGTGGTGTTTTTTTTTTTTTGTTTTGTGTTGTTTGCTACACAGCATAAAAAAATCCTATAAAACGTTTGTAAAGAAACACAGCTAGTCTCTCTAAGTACTCTCTACAGAAATGTCACACTATTCAGCGAAACCTCATTCCACCCCTTCGCAGCAATAAGCTCTGATTCACTCTCACACACACACACACACACACACACACAGACACTATTTCTTCTCTTTCTCATGTTTATCTCTCCTCTCGACCAGCACTTCTTTATCTCCTAAGGGCCAGGTCTTCACTTCCTCCCCCCAGCCTGGGAGTCATAAAAAAAGCCTCCCAAAAAATAAGGCCCTCCTCATCAAGAGGATGTGTGAGATGTGTGGTGGGTGGGTGAGTGTGTGGTGTGTGGTGGGTGGTGTGTGTGTGTGTGTGTATGTATGTGTGGGTGGGTGTGTGAGTGTGTGTGGTGGGTGGTGTGTGTGTGTGTGTGTGTGTGTGAGTGGGTGGGTGGGCTATGGCTGATGTGCCTCCATAGGCACCAGCTTACTGCGTAGGCAATCAAGAAAACAGAGGGAGAGCCAGGAGGAGGAGGAAGAGGAGGAGGAGGAAGAGGTGGTGGAGGGAAAAAAATAACACCTCCACGCCGACCTTGACAGGGATGCCATTCAATCAGCGCAGTGTGTCACTGAAAGGAGCCATCATCACCGTAATAGACTCAGCTCCTTTGCTCTCTCCCTGGTGTGGCGACTGAGGGGATGATGATGATGATGATGGTGATGGTGATGATGATGATGACGCATGGGTGATTGGATGCCCCCCTTGGGATGAGGGAGGGGGGAGGGGCAGGGGAGCAGATTGGGGGGGGGACAGAAAGGCCACTTTGCTGCCGAGGCTCAGCCACCCAAGTCTGTGCACATGAGAGGAGGACAAATACGAGCTGAGCTGAATGACGCCCCCCCCCCCGCTCTGGTGGACAAACACTCGGCACACCGGCTGTCATTTGGTATGTGGACATCAAGCGAGTCGAGACAAAAGAAAAGAAAAGAAGAAGATGGTGGTATGCTTTACTCAATGACTACTGGTGGTGGAGCGTGACATCAACAGTGGCTGAGGTAATAACTAATGAAAACCAACAGTGGCTGAGGTAATAACTAATAAAAACTAAGTGTGGGCATTGAAACAACTGTAAATTGTGTAACTTTCCTCATGTGATGCTGTATTTCTTTTACATCCCTGTCTAGCCCCCTGTCATATTCATGTATGTTTGTATCTATGTTGGATGGGTTGATGGCTAATCTCGCTGGTACTTGTGACTAGTGATAATGAAGGGCTTACTACTACTACTACTACTGCTACTAATACTAATACTAAACATGTTAACCTTACTACTACTACTACTAATACTAAACATGTTAGCCTTACTACTACTACTACTAATACTAAACATGTTAACATTGAGCATATAGCCTCTACTGGTTTGGCCCTGGACTGGCCCAGCTTTGAACCTGCAACTCACAACATCTCAGCCTGCAACGTGCTACCAAGGTAGCTAAAAGCCTGTTAATTGAGATCAAAGTGCTGTTGGTAGGAAAAAGAATGAGAGAATGTGAACATGAACTTGTAGCTAACAGTACCTGAATGGGGGTATAGGAAAATTAAACTTAAAGTTAGTTTTTATGCCCCATTTAGTTACTGTTAGCTACCAGTTCATTATTCAGACTATGTTTCAGACATTATTTTTCTCCTACCAACAGCACTCAGTGACCTTAAACAACAGGCCTATAGATTCATTCACACCGAACTTTTCTTTTAAAGGGAAAGCGATTCCCATTTGTCATTGTGATTACACAGCACAGCACGAGTTACATGAGGACAACATAGGATTGGCAGGCTGGCCAGCCAATCCAGACTGTGAGGGCTGGAAACAGGAAGTGATGGGAGCGGGGCTCGTACTCGTTGGTGTGGAGGGCCGTGTTGGCATGCGGGGCTCGCCAGACAAATATTTCAAAGGGATGCCAGCTCCTGAGGCCCTTGAAGCCAGGAGTGCCTTATCTGCATCTCCCAGCAGGGAAGAGGTGTGTGTGTGTGTGTGTGTGGGTATGTGTGTGTGTGTGTCTGTATGTGTGTGTTTATGTATGTGTGTATGTGTATGTGTGTGTGTGTGTGTGTGTGTGTGTGTGTGTGTGTGTGTATGTGTGTGTGTGTGTATGTGTGTGTGGGTATGTGTGTGTGTGTGTGTGTATGTGTATGTGTGTGTGTGTGTGTGTGTGTGAATGTGTGTGTGTGTGTGTGTGTGTGTGTGTGTGTGTGTGTGTGTGTGTGTGTACACGTGTAGCAGGAGAAAGACGAGACAGAAAGAGGGGGGCAAAAGATTTAGGAACAATTGCCAGCTTTGAACTCCGAGTTACCCTATCAAAGTCGGCCATATCAAAGCCCCGGTTTAAAAGACGCCCGTTTAGCAGGGCCATCATTCTGTACCTCTTCATCTCTCTCTCTCTCTCTCCCTCCCCTCTCTCTCTCTCTCACGTAGACATGGCTTGATGGCTTTTGAGTGAGTGAGCGAAAGAGTGAGAGAGCGAGAGAGCGAGCACACCAAGGCAGTCATAACTACTTCTTCCCCTTTTTTTTTTTTTCCCTTCCACGCCGCATCGTCAGGACAAACAGCGGCAGAGAGAGAGAGAGAGAGAGAGAGAGAGAGAGAGAGAGAGAGAGAGAGAGAGAGAAGCGGCGGAGATTTATGCATCTGATAACCTTCGCCATTCCTCCGTCTGGTGCCATACGTGGGGCAACTGCGCCCAGAGTTATGTTTCATTAATCTCCATAACTACACGCCTGGAAAAAGAATGGCCCTCAACCGGGTGAAAAATAAGCCTGTTGTTATGGAACCATAAAAAAAATACCCAAGGAGAGAGAAAGACAGAGAGAGAGAGAAAGACAGAGAATAAGAGAGATAGAGAAAGATAGAGAGAGGGATGGTAGGGTAGGGGGTATGGAGGGGGGCTGTGGGATCCATATCATCGCTTTAGGCTGAGAAGATACGGTGTTACGTACGGGAGGCAATGTTTTCCGGGAATTAAATGGTGATTTCAAATGGAAGCGAGAAAATGGAGGGAATAGAGAGAGGAGGTGAAGGGGAGGGAGGGAGGAAGGGAAGGGGGGCACGTTAAAAAAGATGAGTTTAGAGAGAGAAGAAAGATGATGGTACAGTAGGAAAGGTGGCAATATAGAAAGGTAGACACGGGGAGAAGAAGAAAAAAAAGGAAAGAAGAGGGGAACGAGGGATGGAGGGAACGAGGGATGGAGGGATGGCGGGAGGAGTGATGGTGAGAGTGAGTGGTTATTGCTCGGGCTGGTATGGGGATAAATAACGGGTGCTTGAGATACGGAGATTCCAGATTGTTCCGTATCCGTGTTGTGCCAACGTCGGTACACAGCGGGGGGAAGGAGCGAGGCTTATCGCGCCATTAGGAACGGCCCCATACATCATCATTATGGGACAATAAGAATGAGTCAGCCATCCTCTCTCTCTCTCTTCTCTTCTCTTTGGTTCTTCCTCTCTCCCTCCATCTCTCCATCTCTTTTTCCTCTTTCTCTCTTCCTTTTACACTCTCTTGCTCTCTGTTTCCCCCTCTCTGTCTTTCGCCCTCATTTTCTCCCTCTCTCTCTCTATCTTTCTCCCTCTCCATCTCTCTCTCTCTTTCTCTCCCCCCCCCTCTCTCCCTCCCCTGCACAGATGCATAACTGGGGGAGAAAAAAAAGTAAGCCGAGGAAGAGAGCCTCGTCTCAGGAAATGACTCATCGCTGAAGAGAAGAGGAGGTCATGGAGGAGCCTTTGCGAAGCGATGAGGAGAGATGGGCGAATGAGAGTCTGAAGCGGCTCCTTCGGGGGCCACAAACCACAAGCTCCAAATAAGGTGGAGTGACTCAAACACACGCAGGTCTCGTCTCAACTGTACAGCCTGTGAGTAGAACATAAAAAAAGCACATCGAACTAAAGAAAAAAAATATTTATATTTAATGACTCATTTAATCACTCATCATTTTTTTTGTTATACTCCTTCAAGCAGAAAATTTTTTTTTCCCCCAATACCTGATGGAGCAGGTTTTTTTTTAGGAATCTGCCCCCTAGTCCAGAGCATGTAGTACTACAGTACAGACTGTCACTGCAACATGTTGCTTTTATGTACGGTAAGGAAAAAGAAAAAAAGAAAGACAACACGAGACAATCTCGACGCGGGATGCGATTTGTTAGCGTGCTGTGCGTCGCATCGTGAACGCATCTCATCCGAGTGCTATAGGGGCCCCCAGATGCGGCCCTGGGGCCCCCCCGTCCCATCCCGTCCCGTCCCGTACTAGTCCCGGCCGACACCCCCGCCGCTCTAGCACTCTCGCTTGGACCGAGAACAAGTTACGAAAAAAAAACGACAAAAAAAAGGTGGCGGTTGCTGGCGTTCCCAGGCGGTGCTCTGGCGGTCGTAAATCTGATCTGAGCTATAAATCAAAACGCGGCGCTGTCAGCCCCCATAACTTTCCTACCGAGGGCCCATAATAACAATGTCACTGGAGAAGCAGTACAAATGCCATTAGGCCCCCCTCTCTCTTTCTCTCGCTTTCTCTTTCTCTCCTCTCTCTCTTTCTCCCTCTCTCTTCTCTTTCTCCCTCTTACTCTCTCTTTCTCTCTCTCCATCACTCGCTCTCTCTCTCCTCTCTCTCTATTTCTCTCTCTCCCTCTCTGTCTTTCTTTTGCTTTCTCTTTCTCTTTTTCCCTCTCTCTCCCTCTCACTCCCTCTCTCTCTCCAATCTCTCTCCCTCTCTCCTATCTCTCTCTCTCTCCTCTTTCTTTCTCCTCTCTCTCTCCCCCTCCCTACCTCTCTCTCTCTCTCTCTCCGTTTGTAACAGTGCGAGGGGTTTAGCGTTCGGGGGCTGGTGCGGTATATAAACATATTATGGGGTCATTTAACGCTTTGCAGGAGAATGGAAACACGGGAACGCGAGTGTGTGAATGCGAATGTATGCAGACAGAGAGAGAGAAAGAGAGAGCAAGGGAAGGCAGAGAGGGAGGGAGGGTGAATGAGAGAGAGAGAGGCAGACAGACAGAGTAAGGAGAGGGAGAAAGAGAGAGAGAGAATCAGTCTCGGTTCTTGTGCGAATGTATGCATCCATATGCATGATATATGTCCGTGTGACATGTAAAACCCAATATTGAAAAAAAGAAAAAAAAAAAAGAAAAAAAAAAAAAAACGGAATTCCCCTAAAGAGTGTGTTATGGCTGCCAAAGACAACAGCGAGTGTGTGCCAACAGAGTCAGAGTCGGCTCTCTGCTCGCACACACACTATGCGATCCTGCTCTTTTAACTCGGCGGCCAGAATGTGATCTCGGGCAGCTTTGGGACGGTGCACTCCAGTTAAATCTATCTCAAGTGAGAAATGTGAATTATACTCGCTCATTCAGCTATGGGCCAGGGCCTGCGCTTTCTGCCAAAAAACACTAAATCACAATTTTTGTTCAATACGGAGAGAGAAAGAGAGAGAGAAAGAGAGAGAGAAAAAGACGGACGCACAGACACGTACATGCACACATACACACACACAGACAACATACACACAGACACATACACACACACACAACGGACATCTTTTTCACTTCTGGGAATGACTGCGTGGAAACAATGAAATAGTCTTTTAGATTTGGGCCGGGTCCAGTACTGGGATGAAATCTATCCAGTGCTTCTTAAGCCGGAGAGAACTACTACGCATACTACATACTACTAATCTAGACAGTCATAGGCCTGCACACACACACTCGCTTTTACTTACTCACACACTCTCTCACACACACATGCACACACATGCACACACACACACACACACACACACACACACACAATCAATTTACAGCCCTGCAAAGTGTGGTTTCAATATTAAATAATCAATGGATCTGAGTGGAATGAAATGTTTGAGTGGAGCACACACACAGCCATAGACACAGAGGCTCTTCAGGGTAAAATACACACATCCGCCTGCTATCTCTGTCTTTCCTTCAGTGCGTCTCTCTGGGTCTCTCTCTCTGCCTGCCACACACACACACACACACACACACACACACGCACAGACACACGCACACACACAGACACACACAGACACACACACACACAGACACACACAGACACACACAGACACACACAGACACACACAGACACACACAGACACACACACACACACACACACACACACACAAAGAGAGGGCATTAGTCTCTCTCTAAGTGAGACAGTGAGGTGAGGGATGCTGCCGGGGATGAAAGCTGCTTGGCCTTATGAGGTAAAAGCAAACAGGCCCGCGAGCCGCTTCCGGATCCTTCCGCCCTGTTAGCTTTGGCCTGGCCAGGTCGAGTGGTTTTGGATAAACACACAGCTCAGGACAGACTTACACCCCCCCCCAACCCCCACCCCCCCAACACCCCCACCCCCCCCAAACACACCGGACAGACTTCAACCCCCCCTCCCAACACTGCCACCACCACCCTGAACACCCCCCCCCCCCCCCCCCCCAAACACACTGCTCAGGACAGACTTACACCACCCCCCCCACCCCCCACCAGACACCCTCACCCCTCCTCCCCCCAACCCCCCCTCCCCCCAACTTCACGGAGGCCATGGCAACGGTCTGCCTGATATGGAGCTAAAGGAAGACTCAAGAACAAGAGAAGGGAGAGAAAAATGGTGAAAGAATTTAATGGCTACGGCCAGCCAGGCTGTCTTTCTTCTCTCTGTTATTCCATATTTACTCAGGCATGTCATGTGCTGTTTGAAAGTGAGGAGAGATTTGATTTGGACAGCGCTGAAAAAATAAAAAATATGACTGCGCAGGTGTGTGAGGTAAAATATTTAAGTGGAAGTTATGTTCCTCAACCGCCGTTAAATGTAATACAAGCACTAAAGAGGAAAGGATCGTGTTTATCTAGATATTGCCCAACCAAAAAGAAGAAAAGAAAAGAAAGAAAAAAGAAAGAAGAAAGAAAACGCGCTCAAATACAAGGGCACTTGGAGAGAACTGACCTCCACCAAGGCCAAACGTCATGTCTCACATTATTAGAGAGAGAGTGAAACTTAATTCCTGAGGCCGCTGAGCAAGTCAAAAACCATTCCAACAGTTAACCGGTTACACCTTCCCACCGAGGTACATGAAACCCCTGCTGGACGCGTGTACACACTCACTCAGACAGACAGGCAGACAGACAGGCTGACAGACAGACAGACAAGCTGACAGACAGAAACACACACCAAACATAACCCTCCTTGGCAGACGTAGTTATTCAGAGCAAGTAGCCCAGTAACACCTCCCTGCCCTGGATCATAATTTTCACTCTGAGTGAGTCTGAGCATGTGTGTGTGTGTGTGTGTGTGTGTGCCAGTGTGTGTGTCTGTGTGTGAGTGTGTGTGTGTGTGTGTGTGTGTGTGTCTGTGTCTGTGTGCCAGTGTGTGTATGTGTGTGGATGTGTCTGTACTAGTGTGTGCGTGTGCAGAAGTGTGTGTGTGTGTGTGTGTGTGTGTGTCTCTGTGTGTCTGTGCCAATGTATGTGTGTGTATGTGCCTGTACTAGTGTGTGCATGTGTGCGTATGCATGTGTGCGTATGCATGTGTATGTGTGTGTGTGTGTGTGTGTGTGTGTGTGTGTAGATGTGTCTGTACTAGTGTGCGCGCGTGTTAATGCATGTGTGTGTGTGTGTGTGTGTGTGTGTGTGTGTGTGTGTGTGTGTGTGTGTGTGTGTGTGTGTCGGGTTAGGGAGTTTCTGCAGGCGGGCGGCCCCAGTCTAACGGGGTCACAGAGGCAGGTCCAGGGGAGTCCTGCACATTCCTCGGCTAGGAATTTCCATTCATATTTCAGAATAATAAACAGTGAGGGCGCAGCCAGGAAGAACCTTGGTACACCCCCCACCCCCCCCCCACACACACACACACACACACACACACACACACCCTCGCCTCCCCTCCCCTCGCCTGCTGGCAGGATCACTGTGTGCCGACCGCGCACCTCCGCACCCACCACAGTCTGCCCACAGTGTGTGTGTATGTGTGTGTGTGTGTGTGTGTGTGTGGTGTGCGTGTGTGTGTGTGCCTGTTTCTGTGTGTGTGTGCATCTGTGTCTGTGTTTGTGTCTGTGTGTGTGCATGTGTGTGTCAAGTGTGTACTATATGTGGCGCGTGTGTGCGTGTTTCTTTCATGACTGATGTGTAAGAGTATGTGTGTAAATGTGTGTATATGCAAGTGTGATTCAGTAGTGGGGCAAATTTCTGTGCTTGTGTGTATTTGTGTGTGTGTGCACGCATTTCCATGTCGATTAATTCTTCAGTGATGGGAAAGCCCCAGTAGGTAGGTCGAGAATAGGCGCCCTAGACAGACAAATGAAAGACTTTGGCGAGTGAGGGCATAAGAGAGAAACAAAGACGGAGGTTAAAAAAGGCGAGAGACAGAAAGAGACAGACAGAGAAAGAGAGACAGAGAGAAAGAAATAGAGAAAGACTCCTGCCAGCCACAGGAATGAGAAAGTGCAGCAGCAGCATATTGTGATTGGCAGGAGGAAGTCACACCCTCTTTATAATAACATGTCTTGCTTTGGTGGCGGGCCAGATGGGTCAATGCCAGTGTAGACAAGCGCACCAAAGTATCAGATCGTTCTGGAACCGAAAAACATCAAACTCCGATAAAGCGTAATTATTCGGCCCCGGGCGAACCCCGACTTCTCTAAATATTATGCAACACTTTAATGATATTTTGGTGGGAAAGGCACAGGGATTAACCTCACTCGATGATGAATTCATTACACTTTTCGGTAGAATTCTATCTGGCCCGCTATTAGTCGTAATAAAATCCCAGACGTTAAGGGTGGGGGGGTTCGTGGGGGGGTTGGTTGGGGTTGAAATATGAATAGAGTAGGGAGCATGCTGCATAATGGCATCATTGTAATATTTCTGAATTGAAACGGTGACACAATGACAGAGCACATTTTCCAACCTTGCAATTGCAAGTCCCCGAGCGGTGTTTCAGTGTTGGAGTGTTTCCCCTATTCTCCCACGCCTCTCCCCATCCCCATTCCCCCACCCCCATCCCCCATCCCGCCCCAACCCCCTTCACCTCAAAATCTAATTCGGCACAATGAACGACAAATCAAGCCGCAGTGCGCCACGTTATGCCTGCTTTATGACAACATGCAAATCAAAACGAGATTTAAAGAGGGGCTGAGTAGCAGAATGAGGCTCGGGAGAATGAGACTGAGTGAGGGTGAGTGAGCATGTGTGTGTTTATGTGGGTGTGTGAGACACAGAGAGAGAGAGAGGAAGAGAGTGAGATAGAGAGAGGGGGAGAGAGGGAAAAGGAGAGGAACAGACAGTGTGAGAAGGGGAGATATAGGCAGATGGAAAGAGAAAGATGGAGATAAAGAAGGGGGAAGAGAAAAAGAGACAGAGACAGAGAGAGAAACAGAGAGAGGGGGGAGAGAGAGGTGGAAAAAGAGAGAGAGAGAGAGAGAGAGAGAGAGAGGGAGAGAGAGAGAGAAGGACGTTGATTGCCATAAAGGTATGTCATGTCTTTGTGAGCATTCACACAGCAGCTGTCAGCAAGGGTGTGTATGTGTAAATCTGTGTGTGTGTGTGTGTGTGTGTGTGTGTACTCACAAGCAATTACCACGGTGACATGATTGATCAGCGTTCATTTGTCATCAATAAGGCCCTGCTCGTTACAGGAGAATGGATGAATGCAAGTATAACAGGGGTGCCAGTGGGGTGTCTGCTGCCATTATGCCGTTACATTAAATGCATGAGGAGTGGCACTTAGTGGAGGATGGGGGGGGCGGGGGGGCGAGGGGGGGCTCGCTGCCTGTAAATCGTGCTGCGCTGTGGGAGGTGCCAATGACGAATGGCGTGTTCAAGGAGCCAAACGGGGTGCTATATTTACGGCCCCTTGTTTCAAAAGGGAAGTCCCACAAGTCAGGAAGGGTGCAATTTTGAAGACGATCACCATAGCAATTTTTTTTTTTTTTTGCTGTGCTTCATGTGTCAACACTTAAGGACAAAAATGAACCTATTTCCTGTTATGGATTGGATTAGGATATGGATTTTTGTTATTTGTTTTTCCAAAGGGGCCCCTTATAAAAAGACAATACACCCACTAGTCATGGGTAGCCTGTCCAATAGTTCTTAAATTCACTTTGCACTTATATTAGGCCTTCGCAATAACAGTGTATTACTATGACCAAGTATCATGCATACGTTTGGTTTTAAGTGCATCACCCCCATCCCTTTATGTATTGAGTGCACAAACGGAATATTTAGCTGTTCATACCTCTATGCAAGGAATGTCATAAAAGTCTGCAAAGTCTCATAAAAGCATGCAAAGACCATTTATGGCCCTGCTTCTGAGATAGCCCGTTTGTTGTGGTGTTCTTGTCATTGAGGGAATGAGTTTTCAGACCGTTTACAATGTACTGCGGAGGTTTTTAGACCCCATTTGGCTTTACCACATTTTATTTTATTTTTTTATGGATGAATGTTAAAATGGATTCAATTCATTTTTTTTTTTTCATTTTGCTGATCAGTCTACTTACGGTACAAGTCAGGCAGTGTTTCCATAATGGCGTAGCAAAATGTAATTTTAAGTATTCTGTAATTTAGTCTGAAACATCCTATTTAGAAAGGTATTTAGAAGCTACATTAGTGTTTAGTTAAAGCCTGTTTGACAGCAGGGACAGCCCTAAAGTCTTCTTGGGTGCAGTCCTGCAAGCTTGGCACACCTTTGTGTTTGGAAGTTCTCCCAGTCTCCTTGGCTGAGTCGCTCCAAGTTCACCCAGGTTGCGAGTGGAGGCTTTGTTTCACAGCCATTTGGAGGTCTCAGGAGGGGGACGCTCTATTGGACTCCAGTCTGGACTCCAAGGGGGGCACTCAAGGACAGTTCCCTCCCAATCCCAGCCATCTTCTGTGGGGGAGGAGGCGGGGGTGGAGGGGGTGGGAGGGTTTGGTGGTGGGGGTTCTTGGCAGTGTGTTTTCGGCCATTATCATGTTTTAAAGTGCAAACCTTTACCCCAGCCTAGGATCCTGAGCTCTTTACAAAACTGGAAACGGATTTTCACTCAGGACTGCTTAATGTTGTATTGTAATGGTTGTCAAACTGGGGTACACGCTCCCCACTCCCAGTTGCTGTTTTAAAGAAAGACACATTTCCTCTGCATAATGCCAGTATTAATGAGGGGATGCTTAATGCATTGGTTCCTCTGTACGCTACTGTAAATTGTGGCAAACTTTAAACAACACTAAATGTTTTTTTCAACCTTAAAATAATGTTTCCTATGGTAAACGGCACTTATGAATTCACTTCGTGTCCCTCCATGGGCTATAACCGCACTATAACAAAGACAGTTCTGCTTCCAACCTGTAGGTTGTCTGAAGACGAAACATGCTTTAGTGCTGCTTTAACAAGTTAAACAGACCATTTGTTTCGTTTCTCATGGTCAATGTCACTTTCTTCTTTTTTGCAAACTCCTGGCTTTTTAAAAAGCTGTTAGCAAGCATTCAACTCGTGTCAACAGTGAAGGACACATCTCAAACACTAGCAGGAGTAGCAGATGCCTACTGACAGCTCTACAGTGTGACTCGATGACTGTGAGGTGATGGGCTCGTGTTTCTGAAACACACACGCAACTTTGGGGGTACAGCAAAATTCCCACCTACGCCTTGATGTGTAATGACAGCCTGTGAAAATCAAACGGACAGTGAAATATGGCGAATGCAAACACACGGCCGTTTCCAGCAGAGACGAGCGTTTTGATGATGGTAGAAGGCTAAGTGCCTCTGTGCGGGGGGCCTTAATTTCTCCTTCCTTCCTCCCTGTGTGCTGTGTGTGTGTGTGTGTGTGTGTGTGTGTGTGTGTGTGTGTGTGTGTGTATCTGTGTGCATGCTTTTATTAAGCGTAGCGAAACAGGCCATCTGGTGGTCCTGCCTGTCACTGTCTGACCCCCTGCTCCGATGCCAAGCGGGCCGCATCCGAGTGGTCAGGACATCAGCCCTGTCAATCACCGTGACAACCGACTCCATTACAGCTTGTCATCGTGTCACTGTGGTCCACATCAACACCTTTTTTTTCCCCTCCCCCCCTCGCCCTTCCTTTGAAAGCTATGAGAGACAGTAAGCAAGCACAGCAAGAGAGAGGAGTAGGGGAGGGAGAGAGAGGGAGAGAGAGAGAGATAGAAAGATAGAAATAAAGAGAGAGATAGACAGAGAGAGAGAGGGAGAGAGAGACAGAGAGATAGACAGAGAGAGAGAGGGATAGAGAGAGAGATAGAAATAAAGAGAGAGAAAGAGAGAGAGTGAGCAAGAGAGAGAGAGAGAGAGAGAGAGAGAGAGAGAGAGCAAGAGCAGGGCTGTTTAGAGTGGGTATGATAGGGTGTTAACAACCCTCTCCACCCCAGCCCCCCACCCCACCCCACCCCACCCCAAGCCTCTCCATCTCTTTTCTCCTCTCCAGGGTGTCTTCCTCAGAGCACCTCTTTATCTGGTTCCCTCGCTCAGCGTGAGGAGAGGAGTAGGGCTTAATCAGTAAGCAGCTCTGTGAATGGCCATGGCAGTGCAGGTTAACAACTGCTCGCAACAATTTGTGGGCGACACAGAAAACTAAACTGCCAGAGCCGCTAGCAACTCAAGTGGGTACGGCTTGAATTTGTGTTTTTTATTTTTATTTTGTGTGTCTGCTTTTACAGGCCTGAGATACTTGGCAGTTGACCCCCCCGGCCCCTAGCCCCTAGCCCCCCTGGCCCCTAGGTCTCGTGTAAGCTTTCACATATAATTGAAGATGCTGTGATGTACACAAAGGCAAATCGAGGGTTATAGCAGAATAGTATGACTCACCAGTGGGCCAGAGGAGACACCGATTTCTCTAAAAGGCACTAAATCCATCTTCAAGAGAGCCCTGATGTGAATAAATATATTGGGCTTGGTAAAAAAAAATAAAGTTAAAGGGCCATAAATTCTAGCTTTAATAGGCTAGCCGCTAGCAATGGCCAATAATGTTATTAGAAAGCACAACAAGCAGTACGACTTAGGGGTTTGTACAGCTACTAACAGTACAAGCACTTTTCAAGCACTTCTTATTAAGTAGCAAGTCAAAACATTACAATTACTGTAAATGCTTTTGTCAACACACCGTAACTGCAAATATTTACAAAATGCAAACATTACGTTAACAGATTTATTTTGTATCTACACAATCAATGCCTATTAATACTGTATGTACTTCACTCGCTGTAGTTTTCCATTTCATTATTAATTATGTTTGTTTATTGCGTTCAGGTTTACAAGTAGGATGACTCATCCAGATAACGACAGGGCAAGTACGGTACGCTTGATCCTACATACTGTTACAGGACTTGTGCTGTGTGCCGTTAGTTACCAAAACATGAAGACAAAAAAAATTGGAGCTACACTGGTGAGAATATTTTGGCAGCAAGGAGACTAGCCAGGCAGCTATAATGCCAAGCTACAAGGGCAAGAGCCTTGCAAAGATAACACTATGTCCAACTCGGTAGATGTAAAGAAGCTGTATAAAACAGGTTTTTCACCAGGCTGTCATATTGACTTCCCCAGCATCCATTACAAGCCAAAAGGAGTCGATTTGTCGATTTTCATCCTTGTAAATTTACACAGACGCAGTGGAAGTCCATAGAGGCATTTCCTAGCCTACTGAAAAACCTGTTTGATCAAGAACTTGTGCGAAACCCACACACCTTTACAGCCCCATAACTTGTTAGTGAGGTCTTGCAGGTGTTCAGGGGAAAATATAGTTTTTTTCCTTCTTCTCCTCTTCTCTTCCTCTCCTGTAGTGATTAGGTGACAAACAAACATGGCCGCTCAAACCCGCGGTGGCTTCATGTCCTGCAGGCACAGACGTCATGTGATGTGATGTGGGCGCTGAGTTATTGGGATCGATGGACGCGGCGGCCGGCTGACTGGACTTTAATTAGGAGGGAGAGAGGGAGAGTGGATCAAGTTTGGCCCCCGACAGGACACCGAGAGGAGAGGCAGTGGCCGGCTGAGTCCCTGAGACCGACCGACCTCATTATGCCGCCACAGCATCAGGGGCCCCAAGGGCCCGAATGGGCAGCTCGCTGTTTATGCTTCACATCTGTTTCTGTGGCAACATGTCTGCCACAGGGACGACTGCATGACAACAACAACAAAAAAGACACCCTTTTTTTATGTCCTCTCTCCCCCCCCCGCCCCCGCCCATCCACCACCATTCCTCCTTTTTCTCTCTCTCCTCTGCTTCCCCCTTTCTTCTTTTTTTTCCCCCCACACCACCATTCCTCCTTTTTCCCCTCTCTCTCCTCCTTTTTTTCTCCTCTGCTCCCCCCCCCCCTCTCTCCTCATTTCTCCCCCCACTCTCTCCTCTCTGCCACCAAGTTGACGGTGCGTTTCGTAGCGTGGTGTAGTCTTCCGTTTGTCTTATTTGGAGAGACGGCGTGAAAACGTGTCAGTTTGGAGCTGAGTCCCATCTGCCTCCAGTAATTAGACAATTAAGCTGAGAGGAGCCGCCATTGAACCTGTTGTGCTCGCAGGCAGTTTCCACCCCCCCTCCCTTACAGCATTTTTTTTGGGCACAGTTGTCTTCTTTCTTTTTTTCTGCAACAGATCTTAGGCCTGTTTGTGACTCACTCTCTCTCCCTCTGTCTCTCTCTCTCTCTCTCTCTCTCTTTCTCTCTCTCTCTCTCTTTCCCCATCTCTCTTTCCATCCTTTATCCACCCCTCCCAGGAATTGTGCAGATATTGCGGCCATTTTCGTGCTGGTATGGTAGTGTTGGTTTTTCTTTTATTTTTCTGACTGCAGAACGTCTGAAAAGTCTTACTTGTTCCCTCAACCAAAGCAGGCACACTGCTGTTCCAGCAACGTCAACAGAGACACAAACAAAAGGGGGGGGTGGGGGAGATGGGGGGCTTTCGCTCGCACACACACACACACACAGCCACCTAGCCTCTGATAAAACGGCAAACAATTCCATCTGCCAGCATGGTTCTGAGGCAACACGACTGACATGGGCGTAATTATTTACAGGTTCTTACACACACACACACACACACACACACACACACACACACACACACAGCTCACAACCACCACAGCCCCCAACAACACCCCCCCTCCAACCACCCCCCCCCCCCAACACACACACACACACACACACAGACACACACACAATGGAAAAAAAAAAATGATGCACTGTGGCACGAGATCCCTCCTCGAAGAACTGTCAAGGCATGGCTTCCATTAACCAATTACGACCTGCCAGAGACATCAAACACCAGGCAAGTACTCGTGATGAGCTGTGGGAGTTAGACAAAAAAAGTAACTATGCAGTCAAACGTCTAAGCGTTAGAAAGTTAGAAAAAAAAAGACCCTTCGTTTCAAGTGAAAAATTGATTTATTTGCTTAAAACTAAACCCCCTGTGCAGGATTGGAAAGTAACATGTGTCGCGCAGGAAACAAAAACAGTTCAACACCTTATTTGCGTAATAATTATGCATGTCAAATCAGAGAGCGTGTACGCCAACAATGCTGACTTCAAATAAGATGATTCTTGTTTCCGCGGGAGACGAGGGGATATGAGCTAATAAGCTACCCCCCCCCCCCCCCTCTCAATTCACGTTTTTCGTTGAGATTAAATTAACCCTGGCATACGTCTGAGCTCAGCTTGACACGCAGGGTGGCGGGGGGATACGAGGAGCGCTATTAAATCATACACAATCTCAAATCACACCAGTCATCTAATCAGATGTGAATTCAGCTATGATGATGAGACGGAAGCAGAAAAAAAGGAGGGGGGGGGGGGGGGGGGGGGGGGTTGGGGGGTGCAGTGAATCTGCTTCAATTATCCCTCCCCACCCACCCGCCCACCAACGGAAGAAGAGGGGAAAAAAAATTCTCACAGCGGTACATTAAAAATCTAATTAGGGGTCGTTATTATCTTAATTGCCGAGAAGACGTTAATTCAAACGAGGTTAACAGCGATCGCTTTTAACATGCATGAGAACATGTGGCGATGGGAGAGACGGTAGCAGCAGCAGGTATGTTCACGAACACACACACACACACACACACACACACACACACACACACACACACACACAGACAGGTTGTTAAACATGTGTTTGTAAGGCCTCCGTCGCTAAGGCGGCCCAGAGGGGTCTCACCTCGACATGAGGCTGGGGGCTTCAGGCAGGGCTTGTGAACTGTGTCTGTGCCTGCAAGCCATCCAACACACGACACATGGCACTGCTGAACCCCTCAGAGAGGACTTACCTGGCCAGACTAGCACTGGAGGGCACACAAAGAGATGGCGATAACACATCTTGTGTTTTACGTATTTGAATTATATATATGATTGTTTACTTTCTATATTTTTGTTTTGTTTTTGCTATGTTTATATTGTTGTTTATAAGATGTTTAATGTAACACTGAGGGGCTAGGGAGCACTGCAATTTCCAATTCTGTGTATGGCCTGTACATAACATTTTGACAATAAAGCTGACTTTGACTTTGATAAGAGAAGGAAATATTCTTAATGAAAAAGAGGGCCAAGATTAGCACAGGCTTAAATGAGATCGATATCAAAATCAGGACCTTAGGATCTGAGTAACATCACCCTACATCACAAAGAGGAGAGACTGGAGCATACTGATGAATCTTGCAGTTTTTTATTTGTGGCAAACAAAAGAGAGGACTAATGTTTCGACACACTGTGTCTTCGTCAGAGTCATAGTTGACAAAAACCGAGGTACACTTTATAAATTAGAACACAATTGGACAATTGGAAACATTTTCAATTCCATTGGTTTGGAGCATCACCCTACACTCTTAAACCCCATTACCTTTCATTAGCTACTTAATTCCCTCACTTTGGCTTTGGCTATAGGCTATAGGCTCAATGGCATCGAACCATCGTCTACTGCTGCATCAATTGCAGTTTAGACAAGAGTGATAGATTACGCCCATTTACTCAGCCAAGGCTGAAGCGAGGCCATCTGCATCTCGGTTCTGAGGTGCCACGACTGAAACTCTCCATGTGTGGTGATGCCGAATTCGTGAATCTAATTTCCCCTGTTCGTCTTAAAACAGTGTGTATCCGCTATGATAGCGGACATTTCAACTCCACACTGTCCTGTCCACCTCCGTTTGGCACGTACTGTAAGCTTTTAGGAGTATAATTTAATTCAGTGGCATGACTGAAACTCTCCATGTGTGGTGTTGCCGAATTCGTGAATCTAATTTTCCGTGTTCGCCTTAAAACAGTGAGTGTGTATTTGCTATGATACCAGACGTTTACACTCCACTGTCCTGTCCACCTCCGTTTGGCACGTACAGTACTGTAAGCTTTTAGGAGTAATTTAATGGCTGCGGTGTGGTGTCTTTGAGCTGTACATGAGCTGTAATGCATGGGGGGGAGCGGGAAGAAGTACAGACATCCCACCACAAATAAGGTCCTGGCAGAGTTAAGTAAGAGATGGCGAGGAAGATATGCTGTAGAGCAGAAGGCTAGGCTACGCTAGGGGCCCAGCACAGAGGCTAGAGGCAGTAAGGAGTAATGTATATCTGAGTGGAGAAAGTGTATCGATCAGACAGAGAGGAGTCAATGTCTTATTACAAAAAAGAGAAGTTTTATTTAGAGCTCTTGGTAGCAAGAGAAAAGGGGGCTCTTCACGGTGAGTAAAAATCTCTTACAAAAAAATGGTGAATTAAACAAGTACATCGGACGAAAAGGCTCCAGGAGCAAGCTCAATGGGGCAGAGGCCCAACACCCCTACAGAAGCTGCTTCTGGACTGAAATCACCACTCAGTCTGACAGTCTGTCAGATACCTACCAAGTACAGTATAATGATTCCAAAACAAAAGGAAAGAACAGAAAAGAAAGGATAAAAGGAAAGAAAGAATAAGGGGAAAAAACATATATACACACACACACACACACACACACACACACACATATATATACATATATACACATACAAACATGTACATATATTTTTTTTTTTACTAAATCTAAAACTGACATCGACCAACCAGCATCTACTGGTGTCATGCACAGTATGACAGGGATATGAATCAGTGAGCTCATCGAGGAGGAGGAGGAGGAGGAGGAGGAGGAGGAGGAGGAGGAGGAGGCTGCGGGTGCGTCTCCTACAGAAAGCTGCTGAAGAATGTGTGGGTAATAAATTGTGCAGGTGCAAGTGTATGGCGAAACCTGATAGACTGGAAGACAGCAGTGTGACAGTGTGCACACACATACCGAAAGAGGTGCTCAGCATGACGGCAATGGGGAGGGTTGGGGTTGGGGTTGGGGTTTGGGGGGAGGGGGAGAAAGAGGAGGATGAGGAGGAGGAGAAGATGATGAATGGGGAGGTTTAGGGGTTGGGGTTGGAGGAGGGGAAGAAAGAGGATGAGGAGGAGGAGAAGGAGGAGAATGAGAAGGCTGAGGA
Source organism: Setipinna tenuifilis (assembly GCA_030347295.1). Classification (NCBI taxonomy): domain Eukaryota; kingdom Metazoa; phylum Chordata; class Actinopteri; order Clupeiformes; family Engraulidae; genus Setipinna; species Setipinna tenuifilis. The sequence goes on along the minus strand of CM059287.1, from coordinate 7,315,054 downwards.
GGAGAGGAGGAATGTGGAGGTTTGGGGTTTGGGGGGTTAGAAAGAGGAGGATGAGGAGGATGAGGAGGAGTAGGCTGAGGATGAGAGGACAAATGGTGAGGGTTGGGTTCGAGGGTTGGGGGTAGGAAGGAGGAGGAAGAGGAAGAGGAGGAGGAGGAGAAAGCTGAGGCTGACGACAACGACAGTGGGAAAGACGAAGACGGCCAAGTCAGTGCGCATGAATTCACAAGCCCCTGCACACACGGCCCATTTATCATGCCGGTTATGTGACATTAGGCACGGAGGAGGCAGTCCCACCCCCCTGGTGCCATCCCCCACCTTCCCCAAGCGGAGCGAGGTGAAAAGCAAAGCCGTGTCGCTGACAGTGACGCTGGCCGCGCCCCCTACCACGCCTGCCCAGCCCTCACTCTGCACTGTGCCCAGCCCTCACTCAGCGCCCCCCTCTGTTATGTTTTATTTATGAAATCATTAGGGTCCATTACAGGCTGCGGCCCAGCGCAGGTTTGTAGCCTGTCTGGTAGCGGTAGCGGTGGCTGCGGTGTGTGTGTGTGTGTGTGTGTGTGTGTGTGTGTGTGTGTGTGTGTGTGTATATAGAGTGAGAGGGGAGAAGGGAGAACGAGAGAAACCACCACTGTAAATTGGTCTGCCTTAAGATTATTTGCACGTTTAACCATGTGGAGAGAGTAATAAAATATTAGTGACTCGGATAACACAGAGCACTTGGCTTTTGGGGTTAACGGTAAATGAAGAGGAAGAATGAAGTCTCCGATAGTCAGCGTGTGTGTGTGCCTGTCTCTGTGTGTGTCTGTGTGTGTGTGTGTGTGTGTGTGTGTGTGTGTGTGTGTGTGTGTGTGTGTGTGCAAGGGGTCACCAGACTGGAGAAATGGAGACACTCTCATATTGGACAGCTTTTGGATGCCAGGGATGAAAATCATCTGCAGTCACCCAGAAAGGCAATTACTCACTCAAGAGCTAAGAATCTGCCATGCTTCACACAGGCAGTGTAACCAACCAACCAAACCCCCCCTACCCACCCAAACCCCCTCACACACACACACACACACAGCTCACCACCCCTCCTATCCAACTCACTACCAAGCCTGATATCCCAAGCTCTATCTCCACGACCCCCCCCCCCCCCCTAAATTTCTACATCTATCCTCATATTCCCAAACACCCCAAACCCTTCGTGTCCAACCCCCCCACCCCACCAATCCCTAACTCTGCACCCCCCCAAACACACACCACATCGCCTGTACAACTCATACACCCCCCTCAGCCCCCTCCTCACACACCCACACCCCCCCTCATCCAACCCACAACCCCTCGCCCCCAACTCATACCTCTGCACCCCTCCCACACACACACTTACACACCACACTTTCTGTACAACCTATACTAACCCCTAACCCCTTCCCACACACACACACACACACACACACACACACACACACACACACACACACTGTCTAACCCACTATCACCCCTCCCAATGCCTACCCCTGCACCCCTCCCACACACACACCTTCTGTACAACTCATGCACACCCACGTCCCCCTTCCCACACACACAAACACACACACCTCTGTTGCGGCCTCCCCAGTAATTACCCATCGCTCTCTCTCTCTCTCTCTCTCTCTCTCTCTCTCCCTCTCTCTCTCCCTCTCCCTCTCGCTTCTTCGCTCCTGCCCTCATTTCTTTTTTCCAGGGGTGATTTCCTGACAGAAAATAACAAACCCCGACCAGCGGCGGCGGCCATGTTTCCACACTGAGGCTTCACAGTGCAGCGCTCAGCTCGGTGTACAAACACTACACTCCCCACATCTGTTATGCGGCCCTCTTGAAAGAAGCGCCTTGCTGGACTTTTTCTTTTCTTTTCTTTCTTTTTTTCTTTTCTTTTCTCTTCTCTCCAGCCTTCCCTTCCCTTCCACAGCATGCACACACACACACACACACACACACACACACACAAGAAATGAGTGTGGTTTAAATAAATTAGAACAACAAAGAGGAAAGAGAGAGAGAGAGATGAGGAGGGAGAAGTGGGTCTGTTTGGATGAAATGCATAGGTTGGAGTGGGGGGGGGGGGGGGGGGTTGTGGGGGGGTGAGCCTTAGGAGGTCTCCAGCATTTACACTTCACTTTTCTCAGTCTGAAAGAGAAAGAGAGCGAGGGAGGGAGAGAGAGGGGGGAGAGAGAGTGGGAGAGAGAATGGGAGAGAGAGAGACAGAGACAGATAGAGAGAGGGAGGGAGAGAGAGAGAGAGGTAGAGAGAAAGAGAGAGAGAAAGAGAGAGAGAGAGTAAAAAAGAAGGAGAATAAAACCGACAGCTCCTATCGCTGCCCTGAGAAAGCAAACGGTGCGGCGGGATCGCTTTTCAATTCTCAGGGGCTCGGATAACCCAATCCTGAACTGATCTCAGAACCCCCCTCACCCCCCCGCCTACACCCCACCACCCCCCTAACCACCCCTCACTCCCCCTCCCCAAACTCCTCCCTCCCTCTGTCTGCCCCCCCCCCACCCCTCCTCAGGTCCCTTAACCACCCCCCAGTCCCCCCACCAGCCCCTAACTGCCCTCCCGCCCTCCCTCCCTCTGTCTGCCCCCCCCCCCACCCCTCCTCAGGTGCTGCGCGTATGTGTTTAGGGCGGCGGAGGCAGACGTGTGAGAGGGCCTGTTGGGAACGCCACCAGTCGGGTATCGCCACGCTGGCCTCTTGTTGCCGCCGCTGTACAGATCGCTTGACTCGATTAGACCCCCCGCCTAACATTAGACCCCCACCCCTGAGCCCCGCAGACACGGATATCAACACATCAAACACAAGAAGGGAGGGGAGGGAGGGGGTAAGGGAGGGTGAGTTAAAAGGAGTTAGGGGGGTGGGATGGGGGGGTGGGGTTAAGGGAGGTTTTGGGGGGTGAGTTGAAGGGAGTTGGGGGGTGGGACTTGGGGGGGGTTAAGGGAGGTTTGGGGGGGGGGGGTGAGTTAAAGGGAGTTGTGTGTGTGTGTGGGGGGGGGGGGGTGGATGAGGGCTGTTGATCTGGTACTGGTGGTGATGATGATGGGAAGGGTGGGGGGGGTAGGGAGGTGGGTGGGTAGTCTGAGCGCTCACAAAGTCTTAAGGTGCAGCCCCATTACTTGCTGAGCAAGAGAGAGGGCCTGTAAGTTAATAGGATTTGCTCCCGATCAAGAAACGCAGTTATTTCCTGGGGCTGCCTCGGGCCAGGGCACAAAAATAAATGAGCCTTTATTTCGCCACTATTAAAGAGAGAGTTCCTCCACCACCCAACCTGACCCTACCCCCCCTCCCTCTCCACCTCCCTCTCCATCCACCTCCACCCACCTCCACCGCCGCCAACACCACCACCACCTCCACCACCTCCACTTCGCTAAGCCAGGGGATGTCTGTTACTGTTCCAAGGGCTTTTTTTTGGTCTCGGTGCCAGCAGGGAAAGTGGAGGCTCGGCACTTTGTTCTTTAAAGGATCCATTTGTTCAGGTGAAAGTGAGAGCCGTGCGGTCTAGCAGGGGGTTGTGGGAGGAGGCGCAGAAGGAGGACAGGGGGCAGCAATGGGGGGCAGAGTGTGTGGAAAGGAGGGAGTGGGGGGGGAGCGGCAAATGGGGGGGGTGAGATTGGCCTGCTGTTTTTGGACACAACTGGCCACTTCAGAAAGTTCTAGACGACTTAATTTTTTTTTTCTTTCGTGTAAAACGAAACGAAAAAAAAAGGTACAGTGCGGTACGGTACAGTACAGTACGTATGCCGATTGGCCACAGAAGAGCAAGCGCTCGGCCTTGGAGAATCTGAGAATGGAACCATTATCCACCATCTGGTGACATTTTTCGCTCCCAACACTGTAAAAGTTAGAGCATCGGCCCGGCCCGACCCGGCCTAGAGGGGCCAAGCCAAGTGAGGCTGTGCACTGCAGGCCCGTAACTCATCCCGACGGCCGTAAACGACTCATGCGAGTTGCCACAGAATCTAAAGACAGCAGTTATTAGTTATGGAGGCACTTAAAGATGGCCACAGGTGTTTGCAATCCGCCCATCGGGCCCTGAAACCATTTCATAGACAATGAACTTTACTACGTCTTTTTGGCCATGTAAGGACTGATTTGCGGCCGGCCCCTTTAAGTTGAGACCTACATGTGTCCGATAGCGTGCACCTTGCCCTGCAACACACACATGCACGCCAAGATACACACACACACACACACACACACACACCCCCCCCCACACACACACACTCACCACACGCACACACACGCACACACACATACCAACACACACACACATACACGCACACACACATGCACGCACACACACATGCACGCACACACACACACACACGCATACACACGCATACACACGCATACACACACACACACACACACACACTCAGCAGGGTGCAGCTGAGTGCACCCAGTTTGGACGACTTTCTTATTTCTGTTTCTGGAGCGCGCGAAAGGAAAACGACGGCGTAGCGTAATCATGCCGCAACATCTGAGAACAACTCAGTCAAACAGAAAATAAAAATGTCTTTGGCGGGCGTAACAGTTAACTTGAGTCAGAGCGCCATAAAGCCAGCAGGGGAGCTCGGAATAATCGGGGCAATGTTAATGATGCAATTTATATGTGAGGGGGACCGGCGCTTGGCAAGAGGCTTCACGTCTGAGTGCTCCGCTCCAACCAGCCAACTCCCCACCAGCACTCTGACGGAGAGAGAGGGGGGGGGGGAGGGAGAGAGAGAAAGAGAAAGAGGGAGAGAAAGTGAGAGAGAGGGAGAGAGAAAGGGAGAGGGGGGTAAGTGCGATAGATAGATAGAGAGAGAGAGAGAGGGAGGGAGAGTGAGAGCTGAGAGAGAGAGAGAGAGAGAGAGAGAGAGAGGGTTGGTGAGAGAGAGAGAAAGAAAGAGGGGGCTGATAGAGAGATAGACAGAGAGAGAAAGAGTGCAGGGAGATAGAGCAGAGAAAGAAGAGTGAGCTGAAGGAAAAAAGTATGGAGGGAGGTGAAGAGAAAGTGAATAGGTTGGAAAAGAGAAAGAAATATGAAGAAAAAGAGAACAAGAGAGAGAGAGACAGAGAGACCAACAGAGGGAGAAAGAGGGAGAAGGAGAGAGAGAGAGAGAGAGAGAGAGCGGAGCAAATTGTGCTGTGGAAAAAAGACAGGTTAAGAATGAAAGGATAAAGACAGTGAAGGAAAGCAAAGTGAGTGATGACACAAAGCTATGAAGGATGCGAGAGGATGTAAGAAAAGGGAGAGAAGGAGGGAGGGCAAGAAAGACAGAGTTAGAGAGTGAGTGAGAGAGTTAGAGAGAGAGAGTAAGAGAGAGAAAGAGAGACAGCGAGAGAGAGAGCGTGAGAGAGTAAGAGAAAGAGTGTGTGTGTGTGTGTGAGAGAGACAGAGTGAGAGAGAGGGAGAGAGAGAGAGAGGCAAATAAGAGCTATTACTGTTAGTGTCTGTCACCTGTCGAGCGTCACACTGCCCCCATTCTCCACACCGCCACCTCCAACCCCCCCACTAACACCCCCCGCACACACCGCCTCCCCCCTCTAACCACCACCACCCCCCCCCGCACACACCTCCTCCTCTGCACAGCAGTGGCAGCAGCAGGACGCTGAAAAGTGCATCACATCAAATTTGCACTCTCCTCTCACCTCCATCTTCCTACATTTCCACATGAACCCTCCATCCCTTTCTGGAGCTGTGGGGTGTGTGTGTGGTTCACGAGGTCTAACAGGTGCAAGATATGGATAATGACTTTTTTTCTTATTTTTAATTTATAATGACTTCAATAATCGACTTATCCGAGGGTCCATATGCGTCTCACAGGCAAATAATTAACTGGGTGTAAATTATCCATCCTAAGGGGACGAGCCGAAATAAATAAACACACACAAAAATTGGAGGGAAAAATTGGAAAAAAAAAAATACCAGAAAAAAAAAAAAAAAACATGCTTGTGTAAATTGTAAATAACAGTGCTGGAGAGCTCTTTAAACTTGTGACCTCTCGAAGGGAAAGGAAGGGAAGGGAGAGAAGAAGAAGAAGAAGAGAAGAAGAAGAAGAAGAAAAAAAAAAAAAACAGAAATAATTACAGGCCTTAGCGTCTGTGCTCGCCTGCAAAGGTTTTAACCCAAATATTTAAAGCTGTTTTTCCTTTGTTGCTATGCAACACTTTCGCCGCAAGAGCATGGGGGCCATGCAGAGAATGCGCCAAATAAATACGGCTGCCTCTTTCTCTCCCTCTGCAGAACGAGAGAGCAGGAAGAGAAAAAAAAGAAATAAAGAAAAAAAAAAAAAAAAAGAGAGAATATTTAAATATCGTTTAGATGCGAGTGTAACCTTCACCTATTCTGTTTTAGTGGAGCTCGTCGGTGCTCGAGGTTAATTTAGGAGTGGGTGCTCTGAGGTACGTAGGCCGTCTTTTTTCGATGGGAATTAATATAACGCTAGTTCAACGCTTAGTACCATTTTTTTTTTACATCGTCAACACCACTGAGGCAAATTCACCCACCAAGCACCATGTTAAGGCGAGTTTCTTTTTATTTCTTTTTTCTATTTCTTTTTTTTTGACAAGACGAAGTGGCCCATTTGTCTGTTTTCGGTTGGCAGTTTTGCACAGCTCGTTCCTTCAGCCACTGCAGGCTGACGCAAACAAGATGGAGGGGTTGAGGGTGTGTGTGTGAGTGTGTGTGTGTGTGTGTGTGTGTGTGTGTTTGTATGTGTGTGTAGGGGGTTTTGGGGGTGGGCGCAGGGATATCTTTTCATGCCGGGGGGGCTCTCTGTGCGACACGACGCTTTGCCTCGTCTCGCCTAACGTCACGTTGCCTGACATCACGTCACGTCACGTCACCCCACGCCAGCCCACTGACAGCTCCCCTTGCTGCCGGTGACGCGCATGACAGTCCATTTCATGCGTCTTTTCGCATTTCTGCGACAACACCACAGCCCCTGACTCCTGCCAACTGTGCAATGCCAACACCCCCCCCCCCTCCCCCTTGACAGCACGCCCCTATATAACTCCATCCTTCCCCTGCCACCCACTCACCAACCCTACTATTACTACAACCACTACCCCCCCCCCCCCCTCCCCCCAGCCCCCTGCACAAACTACCCCCCCAACGCATGAACAACTACCTCCCAACACAAAACAAATGGCAATACAGCACAGTGCCACCCACTCACCACCCACCACTACTACTACTACTATGACTACAACCACTACCACCCACCCATTGCAAACTACCTCCCAACGCATGAGAAAACAAATAGCAACACAGCACATCGGCGATGCCCAAACCCCCCCCCCACCCCACCCCACCTCAGACCGCACCACCCACACTTCTACAGCAGCTGCCAAATCTAAAAGGCCTGTGAATGAGGAGAGGGTTGCACATCAACCAAAGACCCCCCCCCCCTCTCTCTCTCACACACACACACACACACACACACACACACACACACACACACACACACCCCCAGCCCCACCCACCCACACACACACACACACACATACACCATCCTATATCCGGCAATTAGGAGCTCTAGTTGTATGGAGAGTCCATGTTGCATTAACACCTGTTGCCCTTTCTCCACACCTACCACCCTGTGCTGCCTCTCCCTGCCACTAGGGGTGACTGGCACAGGAAGACGCCTCAGACCAACAAGGCTCCCAGTTCAACACTCAGTGAAGAACACCTACTGAAAATAGTTCATACTGTATTCTTTTTTTAAAGTTACTTTTTAGCCCGAGGGGACAGTAAAGACTGACAGAATAATGAACTCTCTTCATATAATGAACTCTCTTCTCCTCTCTTCTCCTCCTTGTTGCTGCACATCTTGATGAGGGCTTTGCTGCTTTGAATAGCTGTCTTATGCCCATAATTGCCTTAACTGTCAACACTGAACAAAATGAGTCATCAATGTCCCCATACTGTAGGTTATTTTACCTCTATTTCTATGCTTGACAAGTAGGCGGATGGTGTGTGGACCAGACTATCTGTGGGGCCTGAATACTTGCTGCAAAGCCAAGTGTCACACTCCAATGGAAAACTAAATCTGATGGTGACATTTTTTTATTTTTTTATGATGAACTTTTTGATGTGCAAAGAAACTCACTAGCATGTGGAAGAGAAGTATTAACATTCCACATGAGCCAACAATCATGAGAAACCAAACACTTAACTTCACTATCAAAAAAATCAGAAAACAACAGCCACCACTTAAAAGAAAGTGTTAAGTGATGAAAATTATTCTTAAATAACAACTCAACTCTATTATAAACATATTTTTAGGGTTTTCCCAAATTTGCTCAAAGTACTTTCATATGTCCATGGACTCTCTAAACACAGTTTTGAGGCATCTATGACCAGTCACAACTACGATAAACAAACAAGGCATTCAATACTGAGACTCCTCGGTTCCTCTGTTGTTGTTTTCTAAACTTTTGTTTTCCTGCATGTCCTGTTTTTAATTTAGGATTTGTCTGGAGTTATTTTTCTATGGTTTAATTTAGTTGCCTCCATCAGTATGTCTAACTGCTATTAAAGTGAGGTCATAAATAGTCTCTGGACAGCGGCTGGTAATATGTTTTAAAGTATATATATATATTTGGAGTGCAATTTGCCCCCAGAACCTAGAGGATGTTTGCTGAATGTTTCCTAAAGTTTGGTTTGATTGGAAACAGAGCTTTTCTCTGCCAATTTTACAACTTCAGATGAAGGGTAAATTAAATTTAGACAGATTTTTCGTTTATAAATACAAGGCCATTTGTTTTTGCCTTACACCGAATAAACAAGCCTTAAGAAGACAACAAAAGTGTATTCTTCAGAAACACTGTAAATGTAATCGAATGGTGTCATCTAATGTGAGGATAATCTCATATAAATTATATCAGAAATCCTAATCCCAATCCCAGCCTGAAAACTGATCGCTTTTACTGATTTACTGATTATCTGACAGATTTTGCATCACATTACTGAAAATTTACAGAGTGTATTTTCTCGTCACCACTCTTTTTTTTAAGCACATCCCCACACCACCCTAAATAAATACCTACCACTACTTAGACCAGCAAGAGGTGGAAAGGTTGGGGATGGGGATGGGGGTGATGGTGGGGTATTGGGGGGGGGGGCATCACTGTCTGGACTGGTGTCAGCCTCTGGGGTTTTTCACAGAATTGTGGGAACCTGAGAAGGATGGTATGTGTGTGTGTGTGTGTGTGTGTGTGTGTGTGTGTGTGTGTGTGTGTGTGTGTGTGTGTGTGTGTGTGTGCATGCGTGCGTGTGTCTGGGGGGGTCCCACAGCTGTCTGCAGTCAGCTGGTGCCTATGGGCCCCCCACACAAGTCACAAGTGAGCACATTGCTCGTAAACACCAATGAGGCGATGGGCCTTCTGCCGGAGACTGGCGAGAGAAAATGCATTCTTGGGGCGGGGGGGTCGACAGTGACTACCTCATCTACACCTGTGGCTCCCAGACAGCTCTGTCCCCAGGGAGATTGGGAATGGGGAAGGGGGGTCTGTGTGTGTGTGTGTGTGTGTGTGTGTGTGTGGTTGGGGGAAGGGGTGGGAGCGGGGGGGCTTGGCCATGGTTGCAGTGAGTTTGGGGGGGGGGGGGGGGGGGGGTCAGGGGAAACCATATACTCTCAACGATGCCAAAGCCACAACTCAACCGCACGCACACAATAAACATGGAGGACAACAACAAAAATAAATAAATAAACAACAACAACAAAAACAAACGACTGAAATAAAACCCCAACAACTTTTCATTTGTAACTCTGTGAATGCCAATGCACCCACACTCATATCAGCAGTAACCCCCGACAACGCTGCTCTTGTAACCCAGGACACTGAATAATAGATACGTTGCCCCAGACCAGTGAGACCTGCTGGAGCTTCGGGCCCGGCGCTCCTGAGTACTTGAGTCAATGTTGGCTTGTTTACCACGGAGGTTAACTCCTCTCAGGCATCTGGAGCTTCAGAAACACTACAAGCAAAAACAAAGCTGAATGGGGAAACATGAAACTCCACTGAGACCTCCAGAGAGTGTGTGAGTGCATGTCTAAGTGAGTGTGTGTGTGTGTGGGTGTGTGTGTCCAAATGTGTCTGAATGTGTGTGTGTGTGTTTGTTCTTAGCCAGTATATTTTTTCCCAGCTAAAATCTCGGCCAGGCAAGCACGACATTGTGGTTTCATAACCCCCACCACCTTCCCACACAGCTCACAACCTCCATGCCTCCCCCCCAAACACCCCCCCCCCCCACTCCCCCCCACCTCGACACACACACACACACCACAACCTCCATGTCCCCCCTCAAACATCCCACCCCCCCGACACACACACACACACACACACACAGCTTACAACCTCCATGCCCCCCCCCTCAAACACCCCCCTTTCAACCCGCCTGACACACACACACATACACACACACTCACACACCCTCCATGGACCCCCAACAACACCACCCCTCCAACCCCACACACACACACACACACACACACACACACAGCTCACAACCTCCATGGCCCCCCAACAACACCCCCCCTCCAACCCCCCCCCGAAATACACACACACACACACTCTCAACCCCCACCCTCCATCTTCTTGCTGCCCGCCAACACACACACACACACACACACACACACACACACCCCATCCTCCACCTTCCTAAGTGGGAGCAGGCAGTGGAATCGACATTTCATCATTCTGACCCGTGTGCGTCGTCGAGGAGTCGGAGTCGGGTTCTGAAGGGGCCACTGATTTGTTTAGCCGCTCGCCGCCATGCCAAACTGTGAGGCAACCGAGGGTGTGTGTGTGTGTGTGTGTGTGTGTGTGTGTGTGTGTGTGTGTGTGTGTGTGTGTGAGCTGCGTGAGCTGGGGGGGTATTTTGCGGAGTGGAGAGAGAGCAGAGAGAGGCCCTGTGGGAGTCGCCTGCCAAGCGAGGAAGACATCAAACCCGCTTAAAGGATCCTCGCTAAATCTGATACTTGGGGAACCCCCTCCCACTCCAGCTCCAACTCCGACCCCCCCCCACAATGCCCCATAACCCCCCCACTCCACTCCACTCCGCCCAGCTCAGCGCAGTTCATTACAGGCTTCTCTTTCTCCTTGGAGGACATTTCAACAGTGCAGTACACATGTGCTTCACATTAGACCCTCAAGACCCATATGAAACGCAGGGCTGCTCAAAACCTCCCGCACACCACACATACACACACACACAAAAACACACACACACACTCACACAGAGAGAGAGACAGACAGACACACTCACACTCACACACACGGCACAGCACATTATATCTGGAGGAAAACTAGGAGAACGAGACAAAGACAGACATTGTGTCTGTGACGGGAGGGTGTGTGCGTGTGTGTGTGTGTGTGTTGGGGGGTGGGATTGAGCTCAGAATGCCTTGACCCACCCCCCACCCCCCCTCTTCCCGCCCCCCACCCATGTAAAACGACAATTTACTTTTATGTGAAAACGCTTCCACACAAGAAAAATATACAGAGCCTGGGATTGCCTCGGCGGGCAGCTACATACGTGCTAATTGTGCTGACATTAAAAAAGTATATTTAACACAGTCAGACTCGACGCATGGACAAACACTGGGTCTCCCGACAGACACATGTCTCTGACAGACAGACATTCTCAGACTCTCAGACATTGGCATGTCGAGGAACGGGGATGAGATGAGAGGAATGACGTGACGCGCCGATATTAATTTTATTGCTTCCTCGCGGGGAGGCCACGCGATTTAAACGCTCCTCTGTCAGCGAGCTGAGTCGAGTTTCATCCATCAGACAACCTTCCCACACAATGCTGAGCTCTGTACAACTCTGTTCTCTGGGTAATTGTAAACAGAGCGGGACAGGTTTTCAGATCCCTCTAGCTATGGTTCCTCCCCCGCCTTCTCCACTCTCTCTCCAACTCCAAATCCCCCGGCCGCCCCCTCTTCTTCTTCTTCCCAACTCATCTTTTTAGACATTTTTTTGCCTCACCTCACCCCACACTGTCTCTCCATCTTTCTCTCTCTCTCTCTCTTTCGGTCTCTCTTGCCAACTCTTCCTCCCTCATCTCTTTCCCACCCATCTCATTCTCTCTTTCCATCTTGCTCTCTCTCTCACTAACACACACTCTCTCTCTCTCTCTCCAACTCTTCCTCCCTCCCTCCATCCCCTCCCTCCCTCCCCTCTTCCTCTTCTCCACACCTGTCTTTGATCTGAGAGCCAAGCGTGTTTGCTCTCCTCCTGCCTCACTCTGAGCAGGTAGGCAGGCAGGTAAAGTTCCATCCGAGGAGCCCCGAGCTGTTTTTATAAAAAGAGAGAGAGAGAGAGAGAGAGAGAGAGAGAGAGAAAGAGCGAGAAGAGAGAGAGAGAGAGAGAGAGGAGACCCTGCTATGTTGGATAAGATACCTGCTAGTCTAATACATACACACTCCTGTAGGGAAAAAAAACCAAACACATACACAAACAGACATAGAGACAGATACCCCTCGCACAAACACACACGCACACACACATACAGTAGACAGATACCCACACACACACACACACACACACACATACACACACCTCTCCTCAGTACCAAAAACACACACCTCAGGCCCTCCTGACAAAGTCTGAAGCCTGTGGCGATGGCGGCTGTTGCCGGTACAGCTGAAGCTGAAGCTGGGGCCCGATGGACCCTCGCCTATTTTTGGAGAAATTAGCCCCACTGCCTTCAGTCCTCCGCAGCCAGCATGGGCACTATACTATAGGCAGCCCAAACATGCTATGTGTCTGTAATGCTGTTGTATTTTTCAGAACAGTTTTGGTTAACCAGACAGCAATATATTAAACAGCAATTTATTAAAAAGATATTTTAAATTATATAATTAATAATATTATATAATAATATATAATAATTATACTAATAATATTATTAATATTATATTAGACCTTATCCATGGATTGTGTTTGTGTTGTTTTGTGTTTGTGTTTTGGCGAATATAAAAATCATTTGCTAATTTAATTGTTAAACACAGTGTCTCATAGGGAAATGGATTTAATTGAGGATTTGCTTGTATAAACATAGAGTAGATTGCTTGTATTCCCAAGAGAACACATGCTCAATGTAAAGACATTTTATGGCTTCACAATCAGGTACTGTATATGTCTATGCACATACATCATGCTATCCATTGCTAATCGTAAATGTATCTACTGTATGTACATGCATTATGCTAGGATACTGCCATCTCCTCTCATTGAAGAAAAACACTCTCATGCACACACACGCGCGCACACACACACACACACACACACACACTCTCCACAACACTTTATCACACACATTAGCACCTAGTGAGCCAATCTGATTAAGATTGACGGAGTGTGAAACTGTCTTCGCTTGCGTTTGATGTATTTTCAAAAATACGATTAGCAACTCTGTTGCACAAACAAATGACTGGTGTCCTTTCCAAAATAAGCTCTGATCTTTCTTTCAATATGTGTTCAATTTCTGAGCAACAAAGTCTTTCTTTAATTACATTACTGTAGCACTGCATTATCACACAAGCCTAGTAGACGCACAGCCAGACACAGAGAGACAGGGAAACGACTGATGCCTGTTACAAGAAATATTAAATTAATTTCAACAGCTGACTGCTCAGATATACTTTGCTGCATTGACAAGAAGCTGGGTGTCATATCGGAAAGGGCAAGTCCTTTATTTGATGCGACACAATACAAGAGGAGGCAATGAGTTACTTCATGAGATATTTAACCCGACAGGAAAAAAAAAGGGTGTCGGTCGGCAAATTAGCTTGATATAATCCGCATTCAACGGCAACAAAGAAGTGAATCAATTCCACAAAAGACGAAGGAGGAGGATATGTGGAGGATGTAGAGGGGGGTTGAGAAAAAGCCAACACCTTGCGTCTGCAGATTTGCGATGGGAGATTATGTCAGCTCATGCAGACAGGTGCGGGTAAATGTCACGACATGCGGAAAGGAGAGCTGTGGTGTGTGTGTGTGTGTGTGTGTGTGTGTGTGTGTGTGTGTAGACACGGCCTGGAGAGATAAGAACATGTGTAATGCACAGGGAAGCTCTTCTTAGCTGCTAACCAAGACAATCACAAAGAGGGAGTGAGGGGAGTGGAGGAGAGGGGGAGGGGGAGGGGAGGGAAGGGAGGGGGTTCAATTTTTAATTCGCTTGTTTTAGATAAAGAGATGGAAACCGAAATAAAGCACCCCTGGATGGGATGGTGATGTAGGAGAGAACTCCTAATCAGCTCTGGGCTAGGCTAGCATCATGTAAGCCTCTGTGGTGATCAGGGGCGAATCTAGACCATTTTTAGGGGTGCCAAGGCACCCCCGTGAAACTGCTCGGCACCCCCTGGCTCAGTGCAAAATGAATAATATATTATATATAATAATAGTGTTGTGTGATAAGCACTGGGGGCCGGGCACCCCTAAAGACCAGATGCTAAAATCGCCCCTGGTGGTGATGCTCCTGATTGCTAAAGGTGAGCTAATCAAACACATTACCAGAATGCTCACCTTGGGAGTGCCGTTTAACAGTCTCACCTCAGGTAAAGTGGGGTAGGTCAATTGGTCCAGGAGATCATTAGCTAAGTTAGCTAAGGGCTAGCAGGGGTCTTTCTTCCCACATGTAAACTACACCGCCCTACAAAAGGCTGTAACTGCATCATTTGTCAAACAGAGTTAAGACTTTGTCTTGTGACTAAATCTCTTGCTTCTTCATATTAAGAAATTACATGAAATCATCACCACTATTATATCTACAATGTGTTTGAGTGAGCAGCATGACAGCTTTGAAAGCATTTCTCTCAGTTCTAATATTCACGTTATTACTAAACTGCAGTTGCCTTTGTAGTGCAGTACAGCTAAGCGATAGCTGCACACACACACACACACACACACACACACACACACACACACTGGTGGCTTAAAGTAAGTGTTGCTTGTGTTGTTTATGTGCTTTGATTAGCCTTTTGCTTCATCTCGGCTCCTCCATGTCATGTCACGCGCCCACAGATAGGCACACCGGCCCACAGGCAGAACATCAGACGGCTTATGGGCTTACCCCACTTGACTCAAATAGCCCACACCTGGTGTGTGTGTGTGTGTGTGTGTGTGTGTGTGTACATATGAGTACATGTACGTGTGTGTGTGAGTGTGTGTATACATATGAGTGTGTGTGTACACGTATGTGTGTGTGTGTACACGTATGTGTGTGTGAGTAGGGGGGTAGGGGGGTAGGGGGATTGGCCTTGGCTCAGTGTTTATCCTCTCTCTGTCTGTTTCTCCATCTCTCCATCTCTCTCTCTCTCTCTCTCTCTCTCTCTCTCTCTCTCTCCATCTCTCTCTCTCTCCATCTCTCGCTCCCTCTCCCTCTCTCTCCCTCTCTCTCTCTCTCCATCTCTCTCTCTCTCGCCTCGCTCCATCTCTCTCCCTCTCTCTCCATCTCTCTCTCTCTCCATCTCTCTCTCTCTCGCCTCGCTCCATCTCTCTCCCTCTCTCTCCATCTCTCTCTCCATCTCTCTTTCTCTCTCTCTCTCTCTCTCTCTCCCTCTCCTGCCAGTGATGGCAGCACTTCCAAGCAGCACCTGGCCACTAGTGTGCCACGTCGGATCTCATTTACACGCTGCTGCCTTTGAAGTGCACACACCCTGCCCTCTACCTCACCATCAGACTCTCTCTCTTTCTCCCTCTCTATCCATCTCTTCATCTCCCTCTCTCTCTCAACCTGCCCTCTACCTCACCATCAGACTCTCTCTATCTCTCTCTTTCTCCCTCTCTCTCTCTCTATCCCCCTCTCTCTCTTTCTCTCCCACCCTGCCCTCTACCTCACCATCAGTCTCTCTGTCTCTTTCTCTCTCTATCCCTCTCTCTTCTCTTTCCCTCTTTATCCCTCCCTCTCTTTCTCTCTATATCCCCCTCTCTCTCTCTCTCTCTCTCTCTCTCTCTGTCGGAGTGCATGCTGGGAGCGAGTGGGTGGAGCGCTGTGAGAGTGGTTGTGCTGGCCGTTTGGCCAAGAGCGACTGTTTCCTTTTCTATCTTTATTTCGTTCTTTTTTCCTTTTGTGTATTGTTTTTGTTGTTAGTTAGTTTGGTGTTGGTGCGTTTTTTCGTCGATTGTTGGTTAGTTTAAGTTTTTTTTGTTGTTCTTATCTGGGCCTCCGTCTCCCTTCCTTGGGAGTATGGCTGGCTCAGATGTGGACCTTCGCTTTTTAACACGGCGTCACGCCGTTAAGATAGCTACAAACGCCGATGTGGAGACTTGTTGTCTTGCCATTGGAGAAATTATTGGATATGAAAATGTTTTAGCTGCCTCTAGAATGAACAATGCTGTTGTTTGTTTTGTGAAAACGGTGGAAATGGCGGATGGTATTGTTGAAAACGGGTTAGTGATCAACGGGGAATACTTGTCTGTCCTTCCTTTGTCTACACCTTCGAAAAGAGTCGTGTTATCTAATGTGCCGCCTTGGATGGATGATGAGATTTTGATTGACTGTCTTTCCCGCTACGGGAAAATAGTGTCTCCGATAAAGAAGATGTTTATTACTAGGCCTAGTAAATCCACTAATTCAAAGCATGTCGTTTCATTTAGACGATCTGTCTTCATGATATGCAAGGAAGAGTTAAACCTAAAGTTGAATATTAAAGCAGACGACTCCAACTATGTGATTTACGTTAGTACAGACACTATGAAATGTCTTGGTTGTGGACAGCCGGGGCATCTTCTTAGAGCTTGCCCTACAAAAGGAAAAAATACTGAAAGTACTGATACTGCTACTGCTGTAACTATAGATAATGGTGAAACGCTTCAGCCTGTTGCCGAAACGTCGGGTGTAGGGAAGGATAGGCCGACTCGCCAGGAGGAAAATGTTGAAACGGTTGATCAAGAGAAATTAAATAATGTTAATGGTGTAACTGCCGAAGCTAGTGCTTTTGACGCTGTGAAGGTACAGAATGCTGAGACAATTGTGTCCACAGAAAAAACAAATAAGGATTTAAAAAAAACGAATGATGGTGATGACACCGATGCAGAACCATACTTGAGTTCGCAGCACAGCGTAAGCTCACTGCCTGACGAAGTAAGCGTGAGCATTGAACATAATGTTCCCTTTAAAGAACCACTGAAATCAACTAAAAGAAAGTCTACGCGTAAAAGCAGTAGTAAAGCAAAAAAGACCGACCTTGTCAATACCAGAAACGATACGGAAAGTGAAAGCGAGTTTTCAGATTGCAGTATAACGTGCACTTTGCCATCTAGCGGGTATTCTGCCCAGTCATACACTGTTGAAGACATTAAAACGTTTCTGATGACAACAAAACATGCTAGACATGTACGTATTGACCAGTATTTCCCGAATGTCGAACTGTTTATGTCACAGACCAGAAGTTTTATGGGACAGGGTAGTTTTACTGATCCAGAAGGGTTTCGTCTTAAAAAGATTCTGACCAAGTTGAAGCTACTGTTGAATGACGAAACCGGCCCTGATGACGCTTAATGATTCTTTTTGATATCATGATGCACATGTACAATGTATTTTTTCTCTTTATTTTATTACTAATGCCTCTTGTTAATGCTGCTTCCCTAAATGTAAATGGAGCAAGACAAGCATTGAAGAGGCAGGAATTGTATGACACTATTGAACAGAAAAGTATTGACATCATGTTTTTACAAGAAACGCACTCTGATGCACTTAACTCAGCTGACTGGGCGAGAGAATTTAGCGGTTTGGCTGTACTTAGTCACAATACAGCTCTGAGTGGTGGGGTTGGCATTCTGTTTTCAAAAAATTGTACCCCAATTTCTTATCATTCTGAGGAAATTTTAAAGGGCAGACTTTTAAAAGTAAGAGCACAATTTGAAAATGTTTTCTTCGTTTTTATTTGTGTATATGTGCCTACTCAGAGTATGGATAGGATGGTTTTTTTAAATATCTTAAGTCAGGTCTTAAATGACTGCAACTCAACTGACTTCCTACTTGTTGGTGGTGATTTTAATTGTACAGAGCTTAGTGTGGACAGAAACCACATTGAACCTCATATGCCGTCTAGAAAAAGGCTCGTTGAGTTAATGAAGACACATGACCTTATGGACATTTGGCGCAATTTTAATACAGGCCAAAGACAGTATACATGGGCCCATGCTTATAATGGTATGATGTCTTTAGCGAGACTTGATAGGTTTTATGGTTTCAAGCATCAACTCAGTTTTTATAAGAAATGTCAGATTATCCCTGTAGGTTTTTCAGACCACAGTATGATTTTATGCTCTTTTTCTTTTGGCAATATTAAACCAAAAAGTGCCTACTGGCATTTTAACACTGCTTTACTACAAGATAACAATTTTAAAGAAGTTTTTATTTATTTTTGGAAAACTTTTAAAGGGGAAAAAAACTCATTTTCCACTTTGCAGCACTGGTGGGAAATGGGCAAGGTCCAAATTAGACAATTATGTCAACAGTATACGCTCAATGTCACAAGAGACGTAACCTTTAATCTTAATACTTTAGAAGCTGACATTATCCAACTCCAAAGTGTTGTTGATACCACTAATGATAAAGACTGTATTGAAAAATTGAAGATAAAGAAGATTGCACTTAAAGAATTATTAGAAAGAAGGGCACAAGGTGCTTTGGTCCGTTCGCGTTTCCGAAATGTGTCGGAGATGGATGCTCCCTCTAAGTTTTTCTTCAGTCTGGAACAGAAAAATGGCCAAAAAAGGCTCATTCAGGCCCTTCGTTCTGAGTCAGGGTCTCTTTTAACTGAAACCTCTGACATCAGAAAGCGGGCTACAGGTTTCTACTCTGAACTGTACAAGAGTGGTTTTAAAGAAAACCAGAAATTGAGTGGCATGTTTCTTAATGATTTACCAAAGCTTAGTAAAGATTCCGCTGAGACCTTGGACAAACCCTTGACCTTGGAGGAGCTCCAAGCAGCTGTTTCTGCAATGCAGAATGGCCGTGCTCCTGGTATAGACGGCTTACCAGTTGAGTTCTTTAAAGCTTTTTGGTCAGTCATAGGGCAGGACTTACTGGACATGCTGAATGCCAGTATTGTAGAAGGAAAACTTCCTCTCAGCTGCAGGAGAGCAGTTCTGACCCTGGTGCCCAAGAAGGGTGACCTGACTGACATAAAGCAGTGGCGGCCTGTGTCCCTCCTGTGCATTGACAGTCGGATCTTTTCAAAGGCTTTGGCTGCCAGGCTGAGGAAGGTTATGGAGGAGATTGTTCATGTGGACCAAACATATTGTGTACCAGGCAGATCAATTTTTGACAACATCTCTCTAGTACGCGACACTTTGGATATTTGTAGTTTGCAAAAAAAAAGATTAGGGCTTTTACTCATAGACCAAGAGAAAGCCTTTGATCGTGTGGAACACAATTTTTTATGGAAGGTTTTAGAAACTTTTGGTTTTAATTCTGGTTTTATTTCAATGCTTAAGGTTTGTACAGTGACATTGAGAGTCTACTCAAGGTTAATGGCGGCTTGGGTGCACCTTTTAAAGTGAAAAGAGGTATAAGGCAAGGTTGCTCTTTATCAGGCATGTTGTACACTTATGTTTTGAACCTCTATTGCACAGACTAAGGACTGAAATCTCTGGTGTACAATTCAAAAACACCAATACTATTATACGTTTGTCAGCATATGCTGATGACTTAGTCGTGATGGTAGATAAACAAGAGGATATAGAGAAATTTGTTAATGTTTTTAAGGACTTTGAACAGCTTTCTTCAGCCAAGATCAATTGGTCTAAAAGTGAAGCTTTTTTATTGGGTGAATGGGTGGGCAGTCTGCCAGTTCTTCCCAATGGTCTTAACTGGAAAAGAGGTGGTTTTAAGTATTTGGGGGTGTATTTAGGTGACAGTAATTTTAAACAGAAGAACTGGGAGGGTGTCATTGAAAAAATGAAAGGCCTGATGAAGTGGAAATGGCTATTGCCACATCTATCCTACAGAGGACGTGTTCTTATCATTAATAACCTAGTAGCATCCTTTTTATGGCATAAATTAATGTGTGTTGACCCTCCACCCAATGTTCTTGCAAAAATCCAATCTCTCCTTGTTGACTTTTTCTGGGACCGGTTGCATTGGATACCACAAAGTGTCCTGTTTTTACCTAAAGAGGAGGGAGGCCAAGGACTGGTTCATTTGGCCAGCAGAGCTGCTGCTTTCCGACTGCAATTTATTCAGCGGTTCCTCACAGGGTCAGAGAACTTAACCTGGAGGGGAGTGGCCTGTGAAATTCTTTTTACCTTGGATGACTTCAAACAAGACAGAACTCTATTTTTAATGGATCCCACCAAACTCAACATTAATGGACTGCCTGTCTTTTATCAAGGTTTATTCAAGGTATGGGGGCTGTTTACCATAAAAGTATCTAATGAAGACCTCTCTTTACACTGGCTTTTAAAGTTACCTGTGCTTTATAATTCAAGATTTGATGTGATGAGTGGCACTGTTGCTTTTGATGTGCTTTTGTATAAAAGAAAAATGTTAACACTGTCTCAGCTTGTGGACATATGTGGTCCTGATTTTAATAATGTTTTAGACATGGCAACTCACCTAGGGTTAAAATCCATACGTGTTATGGGGCTGATATTACAGAGGTTGAAAGCTGCCCTTTCTGCAGATGAACGCAAAACGCTGAGGGATTTTGGGAATGGCATTGTGGTTCCTGACCCAAATGATCCTTTCCCAACTTTGTTTTTGGTTAAAAATGGGGATACTGACCCCGACAAAATGGATTTTAATGAGGTCGGTGGCAAAGTGATGTACAGAAACTGTGTGAAGGTGCTGAACCACAAATGGTTAAAATGTAGAACTGACACACCATGGCGTAATGTTTTGAACAGTTGTGTAAAACCTGAATGGGGATCTCTGTATAAGCCGCCATTAACCAAAAAAATGGGTGATTTACAGTGGAGATCCTTCACGGAATAGTGGCCACTAATTCTTTCATCTCTGTTATGAACCCAGATGTTATTTCTGATTGTCCTTTCTGTGCAGAAAGAGAAACTGTATCTCATGCATTTTATCACTGTGTCAGATTGTGCTCCTTTTTTGATTTTCTACAAACCTTTTTTAACTCTTTTAATGAACAATTCTCAAAGGAAATGTTTATCTTTGGTTTTAAATATAGTAGGACCAACAGCACAAAGGCAGAATTGGTCAACTTTATTTTGGGGAACGCAAAAATGGCTATTACATTAGTAGAAAAAACAAAATTGAACAAGACACCGATTATGATATCCTTGGTATGTTTTTAAGACTGATTAGGTCAAGAATACAAACCGAATTCTTGTTTTATAAATCTATGAACAATCTTGACGTATTTAAAAGCATTTGGTGTTTTGAAGACGCAGTTTGCTCTGTCATTAATGAGGGTTTAGTGTTTGCACAATTGTTACTGTGAATGACCATGTTTTTTATATATATTTTATATTTTATTTTTTTAATTCTTAATCATTTTTGTAATATAATTTGAATAGAACTTCCAATGTGCCACATGTTAAACATTTCTCTTTTATAATAAAGTATTCTTAAAAATCAAAAAAAAAAAAATCTCTGTCTGTCTCTCTGTCTGTCTGTCTC
>CM059287.1:7278443-7280943 GCA_030347295.1 Setipinna tenuifilis | reverse complement strand
GCAAGGGGAAAACTGCGCCTGAGTTTGATTCATCAGTGGCACACAACGTGACTTTAAGGACATGTAGGCATCAGTCTTAACATAAATTTGGCTCAGAAATGACCTATGCATCTGTGTGTGTGTGTGTGTGTGTGTGTGGGCTGAAGAAGTAGGCCTTTATGACAATAGGCCTAATGGAGTATCACCTTTACACCCCATTCAACAGGCAGGTCACCACAAACCATCATAGTGAAACTTTGACTTGGTGCAAAATGCCTGGCCCTGCTGCGGTCAGATAACAGTCGTGAACCCTGGTGACTTCTGAGCTAGTATATTTGTTAAGTGTCCATCAAGGCGACTTGACCCACGAGCAAACAGGAACCGAAAGAGCATCGGTTTAGCGCCTTCAACTTCCCACGAAATCACCTTGGCTGTTGTTGACGTTACCAGGCGCCTGGCTTCCAGATGCTTCGAGCGTCTGCCTGAGCAATGCTTCTTGTACCTCTCTGCCGGAAGGAGAGGCGTTCTGCAGCACGCATTGGGTTTTTTTTCTCTCTCTCTCTCCTTCTGACATCCTGCCAAAGGGCTTCGACACGCACGACTACTCGGGTTGGCCTCCGCATTAGGAGACGATGGAGTGCAAGGGCACTTTTCTGGGGGTTATGAGAAAGCTAAGCCCGGTCTGGGCGCTGCTAACGGGCCCTAATGTGCAAGCACGCTGTTGTCAGTCACCGGGGACCTGTCGAATTAAGGCTCCTCTGTGTGTCTCGATAAATAATAGATCTGCCAACCAACGCCGCGCTCTAAACAGAGCTGCCCTCCCCTGCCGTTATCTACCAGTTTCGAGCTTACATGCTTTCTTCGGCGAAGGCGTCGTGAATAATGGATGCTTGAAGGGCCATTATATGACACGAATCTAGGGCACAAACAAAGGGGAGGGAGCCGGGGGACTCGGATAACGGTCCCAAACACTGACTCGCTGCACACACCAACAACACAGCGCCAAGTCCAGGCTGCAAACGACAGCCCTCAGCTCAAGTTGGCTTGTGGTGGACTTGGGAGGAGTAGGGCTGGCCAACTTCAACTGACCCACAACAAGTCTTGCAAAAATGCAGCAACATTGTTTCCGGTTCTAGCAAAGGTTACCAACTCCTTTTAAGCTAGCACGCAATGAATGCGTTAATTTCACTGGTTTATTCACTGCTATTACCAGCTTTTGGTTATCTACAAAATTCATACGTGTCCATGTTAGTTACAGCGTCTGACTCAATCTGTTGCAACCTCAACTGACACAACTCTGATGAAATTTTATTTGTCTGTCTGAGACTGTGTGCGTCCTGCGAATATCTCCATTCCTACACTCTCAGATGAGCAGACAGCACGCGCTTTCATGTTGGCGGTGGTAACGTTAGTCGATGAGCGAGCAGGATTGATAAATCCTCATTAGCTAGCTAACTAGCTTGCTAGCCTAAACAAGTAGAAACGCACAGGCGCTGTGTCAATAATTTGTCATTCAAAAATCGATAAAACTCTGTGAGCTAACACCGATACCCTGAATACAGTCGTTACACAGTTCATAGGACCTGAGGACATTAAATCGGGCTGACGAAGTCAATATCACTCAAACTTCACAGGCCTTCGTCATCCACGGCTGAGAGTTGGGTGTGTAGACCGTTCACAAAATCAGCTGAGTGGGACGCCGCTTTGTCCCGTCCCGAGCCGTCCCCGCCTCCCTATCCTCCGCCTCCTGTTTACCATGGCCAGGGCTGAGCCTCGGCTAATGGGCTAACCCAAGTAGCTACATAGATAGCTCGCTAGCACAGCAAGGGAGGAAAATAGCCCGTCACTACTCACCTCTCTTTTCGAGATCATATCCGACCACCAAAAAGTAATCAGCGAGCCTGGCCATCCTGTAGATCACGGCAACAGGCCTTTATAGCGGTTTACTTTCCCTTTAAAGTCGTAATTCCGTTTACATTCTGATGGCAGAACAGTCATCACAGGCGACAGCAGCATCCTCCCAGCAAAACCCAGCCGCCATACTGTCAGTATGCCGTGCCCTGACAGCAGGTTGCGATGCGCAGGCGCACAGTGGAAGCTACAGGGAGGGGCGCGAGATCAGATTGTAAAGTGACCATTCATTAAAAAAACCTTAGTTTGATGATTTCAGATAACTGCACTTACGAAACCAAATGAACGATTTAAAACTTAACATGCGTGAGAGTTGGGAATGATGTAACTTTCTAACCAACAATAAATGTAGGCTATAGCAAGGGCCACTGATTTTAACAGGCACTGCCACTGTCACAAAATAGCTTATCAAAGTTCAGTTCATCTAGGTTTGGTCACAGCTGTATATCTTGCCATATTTATTATTACATTAACTATTGTGACTTTCATTGTTAATGGTTTTCCTGACATCATAAACCGTCGCTGCACCTGGGGAGTATGGATCTTATGTGATCTGTGTGTGTGGGCTATATTGAAATGAAAGTCTCATAAACGCAACAGCAGCTGCAGC
>CM059287.1:7156549-7274049 GCA_030347295.1 Setipinna tenuifilis | reverse complement strand
GAGGGGAGGGGTGGAGGCGAGAGGTCTGCTCCCACGCGGATCACTCTCTCCTGGGACGGCCAGACATGCGAGAAGGGCCCACACCGAGGGAGGTGTAAAAAACAAGGGAATAGGTGTGTGTTTTTTTTGTCCGTTTTTTTTGGGAGTGGGGTGTGTGTGTGTGGTGCAGGGGGGTTGTTTTTTTTTTTGTTTTTTTTTCCCGATGTTCCGATAATGGAAAAATCTGTCCACTCCGCTGGAAACGCGCCATGTACTGTAGGGATGGAGGATGGACACCCCATCTCTTCTGGGCCTCTGGATGGATCAACCTCGGAGGGGTCAAGCTCAAGCATGTGAAAGCAATAAGGGTGGGCTTTGTCTGAGCTGTCCAGCTCCTCATCCTCTGTGTTATTTGAGGAGCTCTTAGCTCAGCTCAGACTCAGACTCAGCGATGCACCCCCCCCCTTTCTATGTGGTGGTGTGCTCTGTGATGCTGCAGGCCAATAAAGACATCAACCGCAAGCCAGATGTAAGAGGTTTATATTTATGGACTAAATCAGCCTGTTAAAGGATAGTCTCGCTCTCGCTCTCTCCGTCTCTCTCTCTTTCTTTCTCCCTCATTCCATCTCTTACCTTCTCACTCACACACACACACACTCTCATACACACACACACACGCATGCACTCACACGCATGCACTCACACACACGCACTCACACACACACGCACGCACTCACACACACGCACACTCTCACACACACTCACACACACACTCACACACACACTCACACACACACTTGAAGTGAGCACTTGGCCCTGAAAGAGGCATGTCCTGTCATGTCCTGCGTCTGGAGGTCTAAGAGGGGTGATGGGGTCCTCCTCCTCCTCCTCCTCCTCCTCCTCCTCCTCTTTCCTCCTCCTCTTTCCTCCTCCTCCTCCTCCTGCACCAGACTGTCAAACTTTTCCATGCGAGTGGAAAATATGCCGTCCAGAGCAGAAGAAGGAGGAAAAAAAAGAAGGGGAAAAAAAGAGTGTGTGTGCTAGACACCTGTTGGGCTGCAGTCAGAGGGCTGGAATTCCAACACTGCGGGTGTTTATACCGCACCGGCGGCCAAGGGGACTCCAGGAACCCTCTTAAAAAACACACACACACACACACACACACACACACTACTCCCGCTGATCCATCCCATAACCCCCTTAACCCCCCCCAACGCACACACACACACACACACATACTACCCATCTATTACACCCCACCCACACCGCACCCCCACACATACCCATCTATTACCCCCCCCATCCCACCGGACTCCCACACATACTACCCATCTATTACCCACACACACACACCCACACACATAATACCCATCTACTGCCCCACCACCCCACATACTACCCATCTATAACCCCCCACCCCACCCCCACACATACTACCCTTCTTTTACCCCCCTCAACCCCACCCCCACACATACTACCCATCGATAACCCCCCACACACATACTACCAATCTATTGCCCCACCACCCCACATACTACCCATCTATACCCCCCCCACACACCCCCACACATACTACCCATCTATACCCCCCCACACACCCCCACACATACTACCCATCTATACCCCCCCCACACACCCCCACACATACTACCCATCTATTGCCCCACCACCCCACATACTCACAATCCATTACCCACCCTACCCCTACACATACTACCCATCTACTACCCTCCACCATCTATTACGCCCAACCCCACATACTCAACCATCTATTACCCCCCACCCGACATACTCACCATCTACTACCCCACCCCACCCCACCCTACACATACTACCCATCTACTACCCTCCACCAACTATCCCCAACCCCACATACTCGCCATCTATTACCCCTCCATCCTACCACACCCGCACAGATGCTACCCATCTACTACCCTCCACCCCACACCACCCCACTCATGGCATTAACACCACCACTGCTACACCCCCCCCCCAATAAAGGCATTTACCCCTGCCATCGACACCACCACCCCTAAACATCTATTACTCCCCACCACCATATGCCCCTACACATACTATCCATCTACTACCCTCCACCCCACCCCTGCCATGGACAACCCCCCCAATGGAGGCATTCAGTCCACCTTCCCAGGGTGCCGCCTCGCTGCCGCCACTCAAATCCCCTTCCCAAAGCGAGCAGCTGCCTCCCCACCAGAGGCCGGGGGATGGGGCTCTCGAAAGGAGAGCATCATGGGGACCATACCCAACACCTGTTTCACCCCGTGGAGCTGGACTAGCATGACCACCACCCCCCCCCAACTCATCCACCCACTCACCCCCCACCCCCTCCCCAACCAACCCAGTCTGAGACAACAGACAGTTTTGACCTAACCACCAGTTTCTTCTGGAACATGGTGGTGGAGAGAAACTGTAAAAAAATAAAAAAATAAAAAAAATAAAAACAGGGACAGGGTGAATAACTTGCATTCTTAAAGGGGAGATGGAGTAGGTGGTGGAGAGGGAGGAGGTGTAGAACTAGGAGGAGGAGGTGGCGAAAGAGGTGGTGGTGATGGAGAGGGAGGAGAACTAGAAGGAGGAGGCGGTGGCTAAAGGAGGTGGTGGTGGTGGAGAGGGAGGAGGTGGAGAACTAGAAGGAGGAGGAGGTGGTGAAAGGTGTTGGTGATGGAGATGGAGAGGGAGAACAAGGAGGAGGAGGAGCAGGAGGTGGTGGTGATGGAGAGGGAGGAGGTGGAGAACAAGAAGGAGTAGGAGGAGGTGGCAAAGGAGGTGGTGGTGATGGAGATGAAGGAGAGGGAGGACAAGGATGAGGAGGAGGAGGAGTGAGTAGGGCTGTAAGTAATGTCAGTGATTTCACATTCTTAAAGGAGGAGATGGAGGAGGTGGTGGAGAGGGAGGAGGTGAAGAACTAGAAGGAGGAGGAGGAGGAGGCTGTGATGGAGATGAAGGAGGAGGAGGAGGACTAGAAGTAGGAGGCGGCGAAAGAGGTGGTGGTGATGGAGATGAAGGAGAGGCAGGACAAGAAGGAGGAGGAGGAGGAGTGAGTAGGACTGTGAGTAATGTGAGTGATTTGACAACTGCAGTCCCCACCCAGCCCCACGCCTGTCCGCCTGTCCTGCTGCTGTAACTCAACCAGGCCTGCGCTTAGTGACGATGACCTGTGGACTGAGACTCCCAGGGCCTCACTCAAGTAACCAGTCCACATTGTGTGTGTGTGTGTGTGTGTGTGTGTGTGTGTGTGTGTGTGTGTGTGTGTGTGTCTTTGTATGTCTGTGTGTGTGTGTGTCTTTGTGTGTGTGTCTGTGTGTGTGTTACAGAGAGAGTGAGACATGTGTAATGGATCATAGAACCTGTGTTTAGCAATGACGATGATCTGTGTGAACTGAGAATCTCAGACCTCCGTGGCCTCACTGGGAGTAGGTAGCTAGTCCACGTTACACCGATATTAGGTGATCCAGTCTTGTTAAAGGCACTGTTAAAGTCTTTACAGCCTCAGGCAAACCATGCCCAGCATCACCAATCACACGCAAAGCATCCAGGTTTCAGAAAGGAAAAGGCTTCCTGCGTATTTGTTCCAGCCATTCACTAAGCCAGCTCTTGGTAATTATCACCACTCCTCGGCCAAGTATATCTGCTAATTAGTTGTGTTACCTGTGTTAAAAACACAGGTAGAAAGAATACTAATGGCATTGACCTTTACTTTCTCAAAACGTGTTATAAGTCACACAATTGTGTCTCGTTGCCTCAATGCCTCGTTTTGAATGCCAGGGCCCTTGTTATATTAACGAGGAAGTGTGGAGCTACTTTAAGACTTTTGTTAGTGGTTTAAAAATAGCGATGTCTTTAAGCTTCCTTCGTGCCCTCATCACTGGCACTATGAGCCTTTTCGACAAAAATGGTGAAAATAGTGAAGCTCGAAATGCAACATGCTAGCATAGTTTTGCTACTAAGCAAACATACCAATTCGTTATCATGTTTTTACATACCCAAAGTTGGTTTTACAACGTATTTCTTCTTTGGGAGCACAGGTAGAAGAAATAGCTATGTCAGGATCTTTGCTTTCTGAAACTAGCATGCCTGCCCTTATATGGTCAACTGTACAGACAATTACCCCCTAGATGTCTAACTGGACATTTACCACCTATTTTTTAAAGATCAGCACTACTGCCTGCCCGTGAAAACACTGGGTGTCACCAGGGCCTCTCGACCTGACAGGAATTCAGATTACGTTAACCTGCCATCTATGAGAACCCCCCCACCAACACCATCTCACATGCACACGCACGCACACACACACACACACACACTCACACACACTCACACACACTCACACACACTCACACACACTCACACACACTCACACTCACACTCACACTCACACTCACACACACTCACACACACACACACACACACACCCATGCAGGCTAAAGCGATTCCTGGCCCCGGTCAATCCTACTGCGCCCTCGTTCCCCCTCTCACTAAGCTCTGCACGAGCCCCTCGGAATGCGAGCGAGACCCCGCACTGACTGATCGATGGGCCCTGATTGGACAGGCCTCCTCCGACCGCTGTTCTCGGGTTTTAGGAGTGTTACTTATCGGATCTGACCGATGGGGGTTTGCTAATGATCAATAAGTGCTTTTCACACAAGACACACACACACACACACACACACACAGTCAGTCGGCCAACACACACACACACAAACACACACACACACAAACACACAATCATGCCCCTAACTACTCAGCACTATTTAACTGGCTCACACACATAAGCTGCTTACCAGTCACACAACACAGGGCAGAGATTACTGATCTAACCCAGCAAGCTCAGAGGCAGCGAGGGAAGTCAAACCTGGGCAGGTTTGAATGGGTGTGTGTGTGTGTGTGTGTGTGTGTGTGTGTGTGTTTGTTAAAGTAGGTTTGTGTGAATGTAGGTTTGTGTGAATGTGTATGTCTATATGTGGGTTTGAATGTGAGTGCAGCTATATATATGTTTGAATGTCTGTGTGTGTAGGTAGGTTTTAATGTGTGTGTGTGTGTGTACACATATTGGTATGATAGGGCAGTCAGGCAGCTAGCTAGCTTAGCAACTTTTAATTATTCCTAAACATGTACCAAGTTTACCTCAGGTGTAAGTGCTACACAGCCATAGGAGCCATTACCAGCGAAAAAGCCCATCTCTACATCCAATCAGCCAACGGAAGTCATCTAGACAGCACATGTGTAAAAAATACAATAGTAGAGGAAGACTCATATGGATATACAGCGAGTGTGTTTTTGTGCCTTCACAAAAACAGGTATGTCTAAAAGTGACTAGCGTAGCTGTGAGGAACTTGTTTTTGTTTTCTATTGGGCCACCCATCACTGCCAGTGTGCTATTGAAGGTGGATCCTTAAACAACAGCCTCCATGGATCACAGGGGGCCGGGTAGAAGGACACATTTGTAAATGAAACCGAGTTTGTTGTAAAAGTGCGGCTTGTGGTCTTGTTTTTTTTCCTTTCTTTCTCTCCTTTATTTTTTTGGCTGTGAACTGTTTTTTTTTCCATTTCCCTCTTTTTCCTCTCCCTCCTCAATTAAATTGTTTGTCAAAGTCTTCACAAAGGGGTTGTGCGGCTTGTCTGGGCTAAAATCAATACCCCCTTGTCACCTCGCAGTGAAAACTTGTCGCAGCAGAAGACAGGGCCATTAATTATACTGGCCGCTCAGCCCACTCTCCGCCGCGCCGCTCAAGGTGGAATCTTATCTTTTCTTATTTCAGATCGATAATTATCTCTTGGTGTGCGTGTGTGTGTGTGTGTGTTTAAATGTGCGTGTGTGTATGTGTGTGTATTTCTAAATGTGTGTGTGCGTAATTGTGTGTGTGCGTGTGTTTTCAATCCCTTCTACTTCTTTTGGAGGTCTTCCTAAAAAAGTAGATGACTTTACCCATCAGAAAGATGTTTCTTCAAGAAAAAAAATTAAATAAACTCTCTTTTTTCCCTGTAAGGTACTGCGCCAGAGAGCACTCTGCTACTGACTCACACTGGAGAAAAGCCTTCACAAAGATGGCACCAGTTGGTGAAAAGGCCAGTGACTATGGCAAACCATTTCATCGAGAAAAAAAAACAGCTATATGGAATATTCCATTCCATTCCGATAATGTGAATAAATGTTCAAATGGCTTGCCACAGGTGGCGCGCTTCGATAGTTGGTGAAAAGGCCAGTGACTATGGCAAGCCATTTCAACAACAACCAAGAAAACAAAGCTAGACGGAATATCCCATTCCAACATTGTGAATAAATGTCCAAATGGCTTGCCATAGGTGGCAATGGCGCCTCGATGGGTGGTGCCACCGGCGGCGCCTCCGTCTAGCGTGTCCCCTCGCGGTGTGCGCCCGCCCGCCCGCCCTGAAAGAGCTCCCACAGCTGCAATGAAAGAGGGGAATGATCCAGCCCCTTCATACTGGCCCTGTCCTCCTATCCACACACAAATGTCCTCCAACACAATTATGCACAGTCTGCACCGCCAGACAGGCAGGTGGATGAAACATTAAGACACAACAGGGGAGGACAAGAGAGAGAACCATCGGGGAGAATAGACAGAGAGAGAGAGAGAGACAAAACAAGTGAGGTAGAGAGAGAGAGAGAGAGAGAGAGAGAGAGAGAGAGAGACAGAGAGACAGAGACAAAGCAAGAGAGGTAGAGATAGAGAGAGCAAGAGAGAATGAAAAAATAAATGTTGCAAATAAAGAGAATAACAGAAAGCCCTCCTTGGTTGTTAGGAGAAATAAGAAATTAGAAAAGAGGGAGGGAGAGACAGAGAAACAGAAATGGACAGAGAGAGAGATAGAGAGAGACGGAGGGGTGCAGAGAGAGAGAGAGAGAGAATGGCACAGAGAGAAACACAGGGGGTGGAAGAAAGGCAATGTCAGGCAAGACAAAAAAGCAAAGGATACAGGAAATGCAGAGAGGAACTTCTTTGACATTCTTTACAGAAAGTATGAAGACAGAGAGGCAGAGAGGAAAAAAGAAAGGGAAACTGGAAAGAGAATAGAGAGCGAGAGAGAGAGAAATAAGGAGAAAATAGACAGAGACAGAGAGCGAGGGAGCGAGAAAGATGGAGAGAGAGTGAAAAAGAGAGGGAGGAAGAGGAAGAGAGAGAGAGAGAAATACGGAGAAAATAGACAGAGACAGAGGGCGAGGGAGAGAGAAAGAGGGAGAGAGAGAGAAATAGAGAGGGAGGGAGAGAGAAAAAGAGAGAGAGGGAGGGAGAGAGAAAAAGAGAGAGAGGGAGGGAGAGAGGGAGGGAGAGAGAGAGAGTGGAGAAGCGTTAAGCTTTGTGTGTGAATAATTCAGCTCCCTGCTGAGGCTACCATATGGCCTGGTGTGAACTTTAAAACACATAGGGAGGGTGAGCCTCTCACAAGACAGCACGCAGCCACCGTGCATATGCTTAAACGGCGCTCAGGGGGTCCTCAGCCACCTCCTGTCACATGCTTCAATGCTGCAAAACACACACACACACACACACACACACACACACACACACACGCAAACACACACACACACACACACACACACACACGCAAACACACACACGCAAACACACACACACACACACACACTGACTGATGTGAAACACACATGTACATGCACACAGGTTTAGATGTCATGCATGAACACACACACACACACACACACACACAAGCACACAAATGCATGCACCCATGCAAGTACACCCCATCTCCCACTAAACGTAACAATCACACATACATACACACACACATACATATATAGACACACACACACACACACACACACACACACACACACACACACACACACACACACACACACACACAAATACCCTTGCATGTCATGCATTTACAGCAGCCGCTATCTGAAAAGAAAACACATCTCGCGCGGCGGATAAACACTGGCCAGCACGGACAGTTTTAAGTAGCATAGCACCACAAAGTCGTTTTATTTTTCCTGCGACGTGCCAAGAGAAATCAGCGCGCTCGCAGAGCAGGGGTAGTATTAAATTAGCCTTGGCTGAAAGACTGAGTCGCCAAGGTTAGATTTTAGGGGGATTAGAAAAATAAATATGTTATAAAAAAAAATAACACAGGGCAAAAAGGGAAAGGGTGGTGTGTGTGTGTGTGTGTGTGGTGGGGGGGGTTGAGGTGTAGGTGGGAGGAGGCAGAAAAATCAGCACATTTCACTGGAGTCCTATAATTCTGCTGGATTCTGATGCTCCTTTCTGGCGCCACCTGGTGGTCAGCAGGAGAAGCGCGGGGGGAGATGGAGTGTCGGATGAGAGATCTGGGCCTGGATCTGCTCCACACAGATTGCATCAGCCCCCTTCGGTGTCTCTGCGTCTGTCTCAATCTCTGTCAGTCTCCCTCTTTATCCCTCACTCCATCTCCATCTCTCTTTCTTCCCTCGCCCCCACACCACCCCACCCCAACCCCCCCTCCTTCTCCATGTCACTGTCTCTGTCCATCTTGCTCTGGGCTACTCTGGCTCCCTCGACTGGCTCCCTCAACTGCCCCCCCCCCCATCCACCCCCACCCCATCCATCCCACCCGTCCCCCAACCGCCCCAGCCGCCCTTTGCTCTCTCTCTCTCCCTCTCTGTCTGTCTCTGGCTGTCACACACTCCTCTTTAAACCCCCCACCCCCACCCCCTCAACACCAACACTAACACCACTGCACCCAGCATCCCTGACAGCCTACATGTTTCACCCCCCCCCACCTAACCCCCCCCCACCCCCAAAACCGCAGAGTGACAATATTTATGTCCGTCCTGACGGCTGACGGCGGCGGCCGTAAAACAACCCCTGCTGACGAGAGAGAGAGAGAGAGAGAGAGAAAGAGAAAGAGAGTGTGAGAGAGGGAGAGAGAGAGAGAGAGAGAGAGAGGAAGACAGAGGGGGAGAGAGGGAGAGAGACACAGAGAGAGAGAGAGAGAGAGAGACAGAGAGGGAGAGAGGGAGAGAGAGAGAGGGAGAGAGACAGAGAGGGAGAAAGAGAAGGAGACAGAGAGAGAGAGAGAGAAAGAGAGAGAAAGAGACGCTGCATGGCTTAAGGGGAAAAACAGACGACCACATAAACGCATCTACACATGATGTGGCCCCCACCACACCCCACCCCAAACCCCACCCCACACCAGCCACCCCAAACCCCACCGCACACCAGCCACCGCCACTAACTGACATATTTACAGCATCCAGCATTTACCTCCACAAATAAAAAAAATTGCATGACTATTTTTAAAACAGAAGACCCCCCCCCACACACACACAGACACAAATACACAAACATAAACACACATACATACAGACACACACAGACAGACACAGACACACACACACACACACACAGACACACACACACACACACAGCCATTTGCATGAGCTGAAATATGCCCTTTCT
This sequence comes from Setipinna tenuifilis, assembly GCA_030347295.1. Taxonomy (NCBI): domain Eukaryota; kingdom Metazoa; phylum Chordata; class Actinopteri; order Clupeiformes; family Engraulidae; genus Setipinna; species Setipinna tenuifilis. The sequence goes on along the minus strand of CM059287.1, from coordinate 7,264,633 downwards.
CCTCTCCCCTGCCCAGGACAGGAAGCAGGCAGGCCTCGGCCATAGCCCACATTAACTGGCATTCACATGGACTCAATGGCTTTCTCAGGCTTCGCCCGTCCTGCTGGCCCAGAAGAGAGGCAGACGGAGACAGAGAAAGAGAGAGAGAAAGATGGAGAGAGATAGAGGAAGAGAGAGGGAGATAGTGGGAGAGAGAGGAGGAGAAAAAGAGGGAGAGAGAGAGAGAGGGGAGACAGAAAGAGAGAGAGAGAGAGGGAGAGAAGGAGGGAGAGAGGGGCGTAGAGAAAGAGGGAGAGAGACAGAGAGTAAGAGAGAAAGAAAAAGACATGGGAAGCCTGTTTTAATGAGGTCATCAAAATTACAGCTGGGCTCCCAGACGGGTGAGCACTGAGAGACGGCCATGCCGCCAGAGACTAGAGCCCAGAGCCCAGCACGGGCCGATCGATACACGCAGACAGTCAAGAGTGGAGACAGGTTATTTTAAAATGGGGGGGTGAGGCAGTGCACTGGGGGGAGTGTGTGTGTGTGTGTGTGTGTGTGTGTGTGTGTGTGTGTGTGTGTGTGTGGGGTGCACTGGGGATTGTAGGGATGCGCTGGGGAGTGTGTGTGTGGGGGGGGATGTAACGGGGAGTGTGGGGACAGGTTATTTTAAAATGGGGGGGGGGGGGGTGCACTGGGGAGTGTGTGGGGGGTTTGGGGCGGTGCACTGGGGATTGTAGGGATGCGCTGGGGAGTGTGTGTGTGTGTGTGTGTGTGTGTGTGTGTGTGTGTGAATGGGGGGGGGGGGTGGTAGGGGCTGCACTGGGGATTGTAGAGGAGGCGCTGGGGAGTGTGTGGGGGGGTGGCAGGTGGATCAGGGGATCAGGTCAAGCTGAAAAGCACACAACAGAGAGAGAGAGAGAGAGAGAGACAGACAGACAAAGAGAGAGAGAGGGATAAATAAAGAGAGAGAGAGACAGAGGAAGAACCAGACAGAGACAGAGAGCTAGGCCTAATTTAGGGGATGATATAACAGGTTGAGACTTCTTTACACACCCCTCACCCTGAACACCCGCCTGTGCCCTGTGCACACACACATACACAAACAGTGAATGGAGTGCACTGGAGAGATGGCATCCTCAGTATGACCTTTGACCTCCAGTGGCAGGGGATGCTGGTGATAGCGAGCTCGAGAGGGCGGAGGGGGAGAACAAGAGCAACAACTCAGCTCGGCCTAAAAGCACGACAAGAGCGCAGAAAAAGAGAGACACACACAGGGCCAGCAGAGTAAACCCCACATGGGACAGCAGCAAATAAATGTGGTACACACGGTACACACACACACTCGTATACAAACACACACATATACACAAAGTACACACACACAAACACATATACAAACACATATACAAACACACATACACACACACACAAACACACACACAAACATACACATACACACATACACACACACACACACACACACACACATACACACACAAACACATACATACAAACACACACACACAAACACACAAACATACACATACACACATACACACACACACACACACACACATACACACACAAACACATACATACAAACACACACACACAAACACCGACTGAAGACACAGATTTTTCAATCATGAAAGCAGACCAACATGCTGCTCTCACTGGAGACATGGTTGCACTCAGCCACATGAAAAACACCAACAGAAGAAAACACACACATACACACACACCTCACACACTCTTCTTGTGTTCTTCTCACACACTCACAACCAGACACACACTCACACACACACACTCTCACACGCAAAACACATGATTGAAAAACACAGACTCCATATCCACTCCCCTTCTTCACTTTTGAAAACAATCCGCACCACCTGGGATTTTTTTGGCCAACACCAATTCACTTCATATTTTTGCAGAAAAGAGAGTGAAGGGAGGGAGGTGGGGGGGGGGTAGAGAGGGTGGGGAGGGAAATTATAGGAGTCAGGAGTGTTTACAGAGCTGGGAGTATCTCACACACACACACGCCATACACACATACACACACACAAACATACACACACACACACACACACACACACACACACAGCGCCGCGAGCAGCTAACTCTGGAGTGCTTCTCTCCGTCAGAGGAGCCTTTGTTGTTTTCCCTCACAGCAAGCTCACCAGGCTCTCCACATAACAGCAGGGGTCTCTCTCACACACACACACACACACACACACACACACACACACACACACACACACACACACACACTCACCCTGTGCACTCACACATACACAAACATACACAAAAATAGCCCCCCCACACACACCAACACAGACATACACAAATAAACACACACACACACACACACACACACACACACACATATATAAACACACACACACACACACACACACACACACACACACACTCGTGCACAGACACTTACCACAGAGGCACAAACACAAACAACACTGACACACACACAGACTGACAACCCAATATTGATTCCACATTCTCTTGTGTGATGACATACACCATGCAACATCCTCGCACTTAAGATTGTGCCTACCTTGGTATACCTCAGCACATGTACATGTGTGTGTGTGTGTGTGTGTGTGTGTGTGTTTGTGCATTTGTGTGTGTAAGTTTGAATATGTTTGTGTGTGTGTGTGTGTGTGTAAGTCTGAATGTGTGTGTGTGTGTGTGTGTGTGTGTGTGTGTGTGTGTGTGTGTGTGTGTGTGTAAGAAAGAGAGAGAAAGAGACAGAGAGAAAAAAAAAGAGAGAGAGAGAGGTAGAGAGATTGAGAGAGAGAGAGAGAGAGAGAGAGAGAGATACACAAGAGTGTGTAATGTGATGTGTGTGTGTGTGTGTGTGTGTGTGTGTTTGTCAGACTCGGGTTCCTCTCTCTCTCTCCTAGCCATCCCTGCTCCGTTGCCGCTCTCCTCTTCAAAATGCTAATGGGCCCATGGAAACACAGGTGGGCTAAATTATTCATATGCTAGCAGGTCACGCAGCGCTGTGCATGTGTGTCAGTGTGTGAGTGAGTGTGTGCGTGTGTGTGTCAGTGTTTGTGTGTGAGAGATAGTGTGTGTGTATGTGTGTGCGTGTACATGTGTAGTGGTAGCGATGGTGGTGGTGGTGGTGGTGTGTGTGTGTGCGTGCGTGTGTGTGTGTGTGTGAGTGTGTGTGCAGGTGTGTGTGTGTGTGTTTATGCATGTGTGTCAGTTGTGTGTGTATATGTGTAGTGGTAGGTAGTGGTAGTGGTAGTGGTGTTGATGGTGGTGGTGGTGTGTGTGTGTGTGTGTGTGTGTGTGGTGGTGGTGGGGGGTGATAGTTACTCTAGCTGTTAGCAGAGTGCCAAAGAGATGAGCTAAATGCAGAGAGAGAGAGACAGAGAGAGGAGTACATGTGAGAGGGAGGGAGAGAGGGAGAGAGAGAGAGAGAGAGAGAGAGAGAGAGAGAGAGAGAGAGAGAGAGAGAGGGAGTACATGTGAGAAAAAAGTACATGTGTGCAGAAGTATGTAGATAGTAAGATAGACAGATAGACATACAGACAGACAAACAGACAGATAACAAGAGAGAGGGAGAGCACAAGAGACAGATGAGCTAAATGCAGAGAGAGAGACAGAGAGAGGAGTACATGTGAGAGGGAGGGAGAGAGAGAGAGAGAGAGAGAGAGAGAGAGAGAGAATCACTGTGTTCCATCAGTGGAGTCATCTCAAGGCCTGACAAACTGCAAAAGCACTCAGACACATGCAGATGCAAGCGGACACAGATACACACACAAACACAGAGGGAGCTGCCACATAGAGGTACTTCAGACCAGTGTGTCTCTGTAAGGGAGGTCCAATCACACACACACACACACACACACAGCAAATCCCTACAAGCCTGAACTGTTATGCAACACAGGTCAGCATGGTGTGTGTGTGTGTGTGCGCGCGTGTGTGTGTGTGTGTGTGTGTTAGAGAGAGAGAGACGCAGCACAGGGTCCTCGGTACAATGCCCACTGTTCTGTTTCTGTTCCGTGCAGTGCGGTGGGGAGGAGAGGAGAGGAGATTGCGAGTGTCCTTGTGGGCTCCTGACTGGAAATGCAAGCCGACAGGTTACGCAACAGCTCCAGCTGCACACCGCACGTTCCGTCCGACACACCGCACATATCACACGGACGAGGAAGAGGAGGAGGAGGAGGAGGGAGATCGCAGCAGAGGAGTAACGAGTGGGATAAGCACCCTCACCATCACGAGGTTCTCTCTCTGCTAGAGGAGGGGGGGTGGGTTGCTACTCTGCTCTACTCTGCTCTGGTGTGTGCACCGTAAAGCTCTGCTGCCACCTGCAGAGTGGAAAAAGCCATACTGAATCCTGAGGAGACCGACAGGCTGCAGTTGCTGACTGCTGCCAGAGGGTGGCAGTGTTGTTCACTTTTTTTTTAACCTGCTCTAAACAGACATTGGTTGATGACTGGTTTTCTACTGCTGTAGTCATATTTTTAGCTTTATGTATGAATATAATGGAAAAAAACACTCTGGATTATCTGTTTTGAATGGCTTAACACCGACAGCCGAAACAAATAGATTTAGTTGTGCAGATATAACGCAATGTAGCAACTGGTAGAAACACAGAATTTAATTGAAAAGTGTGCTACCAACATTTCTCCTCCTGGTGATACTGGCTTCAAATCTCCCATTTTGGTCTGGAGACTCCAGGGTTCAGTTTAGTTTCAAACATGAGTGTGAATTTCACTACTGTTTACACCCTCAAAACTCTGTGAAACCCTGAGTCACCATGACGACAATAACTTGTGGTTAGCGTTTAGCAACCGGCTCTGTGCCTCTTCCGTTGGCACACAGAGGCAGGCCAACTGGGTCACCACCAGAGACAGCAAACACACTAATATGAACCCATAAAACACACACATTTTTGACTTACTCATGCCCCCAAAACAGTCACAGCTGCTAATCAATACTCCACTTAGTTTTTATTCCTTTTCACAAATATGCTGAGAAAAAATACATGCATGTTTTTTTTTTTTTAAGTAGCACTACTGGAAATGATTTAGAGGCTAGAAGTAGTAGAAATAGTTAGCCTTCAAACTCCATCTTGGCTTTATTTTAGGTGTGTGAAAGGAAACGAAAGTCCAGAAAGTGAAATTAAGTGCCTTATTCCTGATAGCAACCCCCATACCGCCTGCGTTGGTGTTTACAGGTATTGCCCAGGCCTAGGCAAGGTGCGTGTGTGTCTGTGTGCGTGTGTGTGCGTCTGTGTGTCTGTCTATAGGGCTTAACAGGTCACTGGCAGCCATAATTACGGAGCCTGTGCCGTGTGGCCCTGTGAAGAGGACGCGTCCGTAGGCTCGTGTCGCTTACAGCTGGCGGTACAACCGGATTAGTGTGTGTTCATCCAGGGGATAATTGAATTCTGGCCCAAAGACCTCCTGACTCGAGTGTTTAAGAGTGATATTCATGCTTTTGAACAAGTCAAAAGAGAGAGGGAAATGAAGGAAGCCAGAGAGAGAGGAAAGTAGTGAAAAGAGAAAGAGAGAGAGAAAAGGGTAGAGAAGGAGTACTTAGAAGTGGTGTGTGTGTGTGTGTGTGTGTGTGTTTAACTGGTTTATCAGACTGGCGCTTGCAAATGGGGTTTGAGAGAAGAGAAAAACGAAATAACCTCAGTCACGCTGAAGTTGTTGTCGGCGGTAATTGAAGTGGGCCGTTCTCACATGCTGTGAAAAATGGCATTAGCCCGAGATGACCTTCTGCACGCGCTACAGGAAATTATTTGTGATGCGTTTTTTTCTTCGTCTTCTTCTTCTTCTTCTTCCCCTCCAATGATGCATGCATAATAATTTGCCTGTTTCCTAATGATAAATATGTGCCTCTTTTGAACTGCCAAGTTGTTCCCATCCTAATGCATTGCCTTAACAAATCCTCAGTGCGTCCTAGTGTTTTATTATTAGTGCTACAGTAGATTTCTTTCGTCAATTTAGACCAAAAACCAAAAGACCAAACATAGCACAAAGTCTTCCTAATTGCTTAATTAACAAAACAAAACAAAACACTCACAGGGTCAAATTCATCAATGTCTGAATACAACTTGCTTTAGAACCATGTTGCAGCAACATAATTTATATATGAAAGTTTTTTCTCAGTTATTGAACACAATATGATAACACTGCACAGCCAAACACTTCATAAACCTGAAACCAAGTCAAATCAGTGTCAACATCCTGTTTACAAAAAAGGCGCTCAATGTCCACCCCCCACAAAGCCAATTCTTCACTGGGTACAGAGACGCACATTTAATTGGCGAGATTAGCAAATACATTATGCAAGTTAACCTCTCCACTGAAGGCACTGAAGGCGATAGATGAACTGTTAGCTCTCCCGCTGTGAGCCCTGCAGGCTTATTATAATCAGCTGCCATGCGAATCATCTGTGTGTACAATCTGCACCAGTATGCTAAACAGGACAGAAGCTACATGATGATGATGATCATGATGTTGACACAGTTCTTCACTTCAATTTCCACCTTTCATAGCTCGGACCAATATTTAATGAAGCATCTAGGCCATTGCAATACAACATATGTAAGCCACATGCTGGAGTCTCAACTAATTTCTGTATTTGCTTTCTAGAATTTATGACATTATAATTATTATTATACTTATTATTATAGTTATTATAATTATTATACTGGCCATACTCCATCTTGGAGTCTGAATACAGTAAACAGGCAACTACTCCAAATGATAAAGTAAACACTTTATGTATCGCAAAAAAAAAAAACCTCACATTGCCTCATGTACTGCTGGACCTTGCACCTCAACAGCAACTGAGTCATTACTTCCCATGTATTTTTTATGGCAGTTTAGTTGTGGCATACCTACACAATTAGCAATGTACAGGCATTTAAAACTGTGCCTAAAGTCTTTGCACACTACTGTATAATCTACGAATTTAAAGGAGAAATCCCGTGCAATTCAATCCAAGGTCACCAAGTGCTGTCTGTGGGACAAGCAATGTGAACATTTGACACCACATAGACCAAATAGCAAACCATCAGCTAACATTAGCTAAATGGGGCATAGGCAAACAGAACAGAAAGTTAGTTTCTATGCCCCATTTATTTAGTGTCAGATGCCTGATCTACAGTATGTTACATCAAATTTTCTCATTCGTATTTCCATCAACAGCACTCTGTGACCTTAAACACAACAGGGCTGTGGACTGATTCACACCAGATCTCTCCTTTAATAAAAAGGTAATGCCAACTAATGCTTCCATCTTAGACAGCAACATGAAGGTCAACAAACTGTTCATATAGAGCATCAATAGGCGTGTAAAACTAGGTCAGAAGTGTTCGCTATGGAGTTCTATTCACTGTTTAACAATAAGATTGTTTCACATGACTGACAACTGACAACACAGAGCACAGCCACTTGCCAATGAATCGCACAACAAAACTGTGATGTGTTAGTCACCGTTTATGCATGTGGGTGTTTGTCTTTGTAAGACATGTTGTGCACGCATGCACACACACACACACACACACACACACACACACACACACACACACACACACACACACACACACACACACACACACTGCAATAGGAATCAGGCACCCAAGCTCAATGCTAATCCTGCCTCTTAACTGCTGTGTGGGACACACACACACACACACACACACACACACACACACACACACACACACACGCACACACACCCTCTCACACACACACACAGTCTGCTCTGGGACAGATAACAGTGGTGCTTTGTCTTCGGCTCTTCAGCGCTTGGAGCACCACACTGCTGACGGTGCAGTTTTTGCAGGGACCACACAGCCCTGCCACCTCTGGGTCTCTGTTCAACAATGGCCACACTCCTGGACTTCAGCGACCTCCGCAGCAGCAGGAGGAGAAAAAAAAAGTCATCACACACATGTATCTCATTTCAGCATAACCTCCCCTAACCTCTCCAAGTTTCATTAAAATGAGTTTTTTGTGGTCTTCCCCTTTTAAAGAGAATACCAGGCCATCTTGCATGCAGTCGTTCATTCATTCAGCAGATAGCCTACTGTACTTCCTGCCAAAGAACACTTAATCGGTGTGCTAATGACCTTGGTGTGGTCGCAGGAAATGGCCCGACGGACGGACTTCTAGCTGCAGGAGTGCACTGCACTGCGATTAGCCTAGCCAAGCCAAGTGTATCAAAACAGGCCCGCGCTGAAATCTAACTGCAGGGCAACTCTAGAGGAGGCAGAAGGCCAGGCCTGTGTTCTGCGTTCTTTCATCCTCCACCTCCAAATTCTGGCCTTGTCTGCTGCTGACTCAGAACTTTTTTTTTTTTATTACGGAGAAAAATATGCTTCGACCTGGCAACTGTGTACTGGGCGAGGCTGGATATATATACACACACTCATTCACTCACACACACATTTACACACACTGACACACACTTACACACACTTACACACACTTACACACACTTACACACACTTACACACACTTACACACACACACACACCAGGCTGAGTAAATCAAGAGATCATTACTGCAAATCATTATAGGATTCCAATGTCAGGGGGTTCTTATGGGGGGGTTACTGAGTGAAGTGCCCCCTCCCCCTTTTCAGACAGTGATGATGATGATGATGATGATGATGAGCGATAAGCCCCTTTCCTGGAGGCCGTGTGCCAAATAAAAGCTCTGCTAAGGCTTGCACAAGTGGGCCCTCTTACACAGGATATCATCTGGCACTTTGGGGGGAAAAAAACATCACAAATTCCTTCTTGCAGTGATCGACGACACAAAGGAAACACAAAAATGAGGCTTTAAATTGAGGAACAGAAAGCCCAATATTGTCTGCCTCCGCTGAAAGACTTTACACCACAAGACTTGTGGTGGACTTACTTGTCTCAGCATGTCTGTCTGTCTCAAGGATAGCCTGGATCAAAAACAGGAAATCAAGGGGCTCCGTCTGCGACACGGAGGGCGGGCAGGCATGGAAAGAAACGGCCTGTTATGAAACCCTCTGGAGCGGCTGCAGTCAAATACATGAGTGGGGAAACGCCAGGCCAGGCTCGCCGCTGTGTACATCCCACCACATCCCACACACACACACATACACACACACACACACACACACACACACACAAATACACACACGCAAATACATGAGTGGGGAGACGCCAGGCCAGGCTCGCCGCTGTGCACATCCCACCACATCCCACAGCTGCAGGCCAATCCGCACACACACACACACACACACACACACACACAGACATACACACACATGTGCCCTCTCTCACACGCTCACACACAAATACACCCTTCTCTCTCTCACATACACACATACACACATACACTCACATACACACACAAACACACACACACCCTCTCTCTCTCACACATACACACACACAGGCATATACACACACGTACCCTCTTTCACACATAAATACGCACCCTTTCTCTCACATACACACATACACTCACTCACACAGATATACAGAAACATGCACACAAACATACAAACAAAGACACATCAATCAACCAATTTCTGCCATGCCAACAGCAGCTAATTTTACAGGCATGACCATTTACACAGTCACAGACCCGCCAGGCGTGTTTGGAATTCCACTCCACTCCTGCCCACTTAAGAGGCCCGATAACAACGGCAGCACCTGATAGCCCCGTCAGCCGTCACCCAAGAATAAAGCACCGAAACACCGAAACCACAACCTGTCGGCAAAAAATGACGGATTTCGGAGAGGGGAGTTTGACGTCGCGGGAGAATGATTGCTGCCGCTCCTGGCAAGGCGTACTGTAAGTGTGTGTGTGTGTGTGTGTGTGTGTGTGTTTTATGACTCTGCCTGGGAGCGCTGAGGGATTATCTATCAAGAAGTGCGGCCCGCTGAACTCTCTTACCAGGGTCTATATTTACACAGATGTGCCTGTGAAGACCCAGAAACCAGGTGCAGCTGCCAAGAGGTGCTCTTTCCACTGAAGGGAACTCCTGGGGCCATTTGAGAGAGGGTTAGCACATTTGTGCATGTTCCTACCACAGGGAGCTACCAAAGCTAGCACTTCCTGTATCATGGCACTCTATTAAGGCTCCGGTTTGCCTCAAGCAACTTTTTTAGGTTTAAGTGTACGCTGCATTGACTGAAGACAGTCCCAATAGTCTTAAAGTAAACAGACAGAAATCTGCCCACCAGGAAACCAATGTATGTCTATAGAGAGTAGCCAGACTCCTTTGTGTGATGGGAAACGAAGAAAAAGAGTCTGGTGCACCTGGCTAACAGAGACGGGCCCAGTAGACCTCTCTCAAGGCCGGCTGTGGGACCAACATGTACACAAATTCCAGAATGGTTACTTTAGTACAGCAGCTGGTGCTTTGTGGCAAAATGAGATATGAATGGAAGACAATAACAAGCATTGTTTTTAAAACCACAAGAAAATCTTTTTTTAATAACATCAGCAAAAACAAAAACTTTAATTAAACAACAGTGGTGTTTGTATCTTCATTTATCAAGAAGCTGCAGCTGTGATGAAGCCATTTAGTACTGTTAGTGCCTTTGCGACTTAATTAAACTGCTGACCCAAACATAGGGGGGATTTCAGACACAATCTTGAGATTGTAAAGATGTAATGTTGGTGTTGCCCAACAGAAATTATTATTATCTTGCAGTGTTTAGAAATCATGTTGCATTCAAAGAGTGATCAGGTTGTTACATCCAGTTGTTTCTACAACACTATGGAGACACCCAAGGTTACATCAGGTGAGTCCAGTTGTTTCTACAACACTATGGAGACACCCAAGGTTACATCAGGTGAGTCTAACTCCTACAACATTATAGAGACACCAAAGGTTAGATCAGGTGAGTTCAGTTGTTTTTACTGTACAACACTATAGAGATACCAAAGGTTACATCAGGTGACGCCAACTCCTACAACACTATGGACACACTATAGGTTACATCAGGTGAGTCCAGTTGTTCTTACATCAGGTAACTGCAGTTGTTCCTACAACACTATGGAGACACCAAAGGTTACATCAGGGGAGTGTAGCTGCTCCTACATCAGGTGAGTTCAGTTGTTTCTACAACACTACAGAGACACCAAAGGTTACATGAGGTACTGTAACTCTAGTTGCTCCTACATCAGGTGAGTGCAGTTGTTCCTACAACACTATACAGACACCAAAGGCTGAGAGCGTGATGCTTCTGTCAGAGGTCCAGGAGCTCTACAATGCTCTTCAGCAGAATGACCACTTTCTCAAAAAACAACACCGTTATGACAACACTGCCAAGCTCTTGAGAGTTTCCACCTAAATAAATCTAAAATAGGAGAGAGAAATGCAGACACCCTAGAGAGAGGTGCTGGCAAAGACAAATTAGTCCATTAGTCAATTTTATGCATAACCTTGACTCATCCACTAAATCACCTGATGGAATCACAAGCACAAGAGTCACTGTTAACTTTTAGTACTGTGTTTGTGTCTTAACCAGTTCTTCATACACATAGCAAGTAACATCTGGAAATCAGTGAGCAACACGACAATAGGACACTTTCAGCAGTATACTATGAGCTCACTAGTAGTCAATAATGATGCATAATTTAAATGGTATGATGAGATGAGATATGATGACATGCGATATGAGATCTCTCTTGGCAGTAAACACAACACACTGTTCCAAAGCCAAGGTACGGTGAAAACGAAACCCCATAATGGATTAATATCTATGACAGAGCAATTTCCAATTTCCTTTCTGGTCAAGCACCTAGACTACTTGAGTTTGATTTGTGTGTTTTAGGCCTACACAGTTTTTATGTTAGCCCTGACACTGCATGTCAGCTATGGTCTATTATGGTTATCACTAGCCTGGTAAACCAGACCCTTGTACTACATTCTGCTTTGAACAGAGGGTCTGGCACCGGTCTCATTGAAATGGCTGGTTGTAGGCAGAATCCTTCCTAGCCAAATCAGCGCACAGAGTGAGTGTTTGTGAGCGTTAGTTGTTAGTCCGTTCCAATAGTTTCTCAGTACAGCACAGCCAGACCCTCTGTACAAAACAAAGTGAAGTACAAGGGGCTGGTTTACCAGACTACTTTATCACCACCCAACACACATTTTTGCTTTTCGTGTATGCTACATTTTTCAGCTAGACCAGCAATACAAATAGGAACTTTGATTAGATTGGTACGTTTGTGCAAAAAACTGATGATGTTGCCAAGACCTTAGCAGGGCCAACACCCATACCACCTTGTCATGCAAAGTTCAGCAGCAGGACGACTGACAGTAACCGACTAGATTACTTCCCCCTCCCTATGAATGGCACACTCACACACACACACTCTCACACACACTCTCACACACACTCTCACAGACACAGACACACACACACACGAGCAGCAGGAATGTCGAGCGACGATGTGATCCGAGAGTGTGTCTGCGACAGATGTGGCATAGCTGAAATGTGGGTGTGCCGGGTGGGGTCCCCCCCCATGCGTGAGCCTGGCAGCTGCCTCGTTTATACAGGGGTGTCACTTACCGACATCAGGGGCGACCGACGCTATTTCTGGCTACTACTCCAGTACGACCACGTGGATGGCCAAGAAAGCAATGGACGCCGATTCATACATTGTGTAACATGCTCTAAGAGCTTGGTTGTCTCAGCTCCCAAGCTACATCAGCCAATAGCTATTTAAGATCTGGCTCAGATTGTTATTACATTACATGGTATTACTGTAGATGGCTTGCACTCTTATCCAGAGCAACTTTACAGTGAGTTAGGTACAGGAGATAGTCAGCCTTGGGCAATGTGGGGTTAGAGGCCTTGCTCAAGATAACCTCAGCTGTGGATAAGGGTGAGGCTGAAAGGGGAGTGCTGGTTACCCACTGACATTTTCCCTACTGGTGCAGGAATCAAAGCGGTGATACTGTTATACCAAGACCAACTGCTTAACCATAAGGCCACGGCTGCCCCCCCCCCCTTATTATGCACACTCAGATCTGAGTCTCTGCTAAATGACTGAAGAGAATACCAAAAGGAAAAAATATTCCTTTAATCCTATTTTGTCTTCACAGCTAACTGACCCAGGAGTCTTGTTTAAAGGGAAGACGTCATATGTGCTTGAAAATAAGCCAATACAGGCCATAAAGAGTTATAGAAGGTGGAGGAAAGCTGCTTCTTTAACACATTGGAGGGTGAAGATTAAACAGGTGATGACTGGTTTGGTGACACTTTAGTACTCACATTTCTTTGTGCTTGTCCTCAGCCAGGATCTGGTCATTCGGCTTCAGCCCATACCTGTCAGGAGCACACAAGAGTTCACCTGTTAGTCCCGTCATTCATTGCTCACTAGCCTATCAGCCACCAAACACGTGCTGAGTTTAAATTACAAGCATATCTTTTTTCTTGATGGAGAACAGATTCATGACTGGCTTGAGGAGGTCAGCGTTTGATGGTGTGGGGGTTGGGTTGGGGTTGGGGGGGTAGGGGGAATTCTATTTATGCCACACATGCTGTGGGACCCACACAACGTTTCCCATGCACTGACCCTCACCGGTTCTGACTGGGCAACTTCACTTACTTGTCCAGGAAGTCCTTATCCACCACGGCGGAAATGTCCAACAAGGGGTTCCCCATCCCGAACAGGGCATTCTGGCTGTGAGGGTGACAAAGACACACACACACACACACAGTGTTAGCAAGGTATCACCTTTCATGGCATTTCCTTCACCAACTACACACACACACTACACAGAACAGTAGCACCTCTACATCCATAAGTCAAACAAACAGTTTAGTTTAGTTGCATACACAGGTGCATACACAAGTGCACAGAGAACTGTACATAACAGGTGAGCATGAAGACCGGAGTTTAAATCAAGCTGTCAAGTTAACGTCCCCTCGCAATAATAAAGGCATTCAGCGAGTCTGTGTGTGCTCAGCCCATGTGCTCTGGGCCGTCCCATGTGCTCATGAGAATGGCAGGCAACAAGAGCGAACAGGCAGTGATTGGAAATGCACACACAGTTTCAGAGTCAATTGCATAAACACACACACACACACACACACACACACTCACACACACAAAATGCTATTCATGTGATTGATTTAGTATCAAAGTAACCTACTGAACAGATATTTTGTTGCCTGCTACATTGTGCGTGTGTGTGTGTGTGTGTGTGTGTGTGTGTGTGTGTGTGTGTGTGTGTGTGTGTTAGAGACAAAAATCAACAGATTTCAGAAGTGACTGTGTCGCGGATCAATCAGCTTCGTGAGAGGATCTCTGTGTTAGTCAGGCAAAAGACAGGAACTAAAACATTAAAATCACATGACATGAGCAGCACTGACAAACCCTAAATCTATGTTGAAAAAAGACTGCCACAGGCTTCCATCAGGGCTTTGTGTGCAAATCAATGTGTACCACACTACACAACCCCTGTCTATGGAGCTACTGTATGCGGAGTGCAACCACTGAGGCATGAAGAGCAAACAGGGAGGATGCAATTCACTGCAAAGCCAAAAACCATCACCACCAGGTCCAAAACAACTTACAGAGATGCATTTCCCACTGACTGATGACTGTACCAATTCAATTAAGGCATTATGATAGCACAAGAAAGTAGTATTAGAATAATGTGAGTTTAACCATGTATCAGCAAAATAATATAACAACATTCGTATACTATCTATGAACAGTTTATTATGTAATGGAGTGTCCTTTATGTACAGGCTACGTTCAAAAGCATTACAGAAGCACTCATGTGACAAACTGCATTTGAGCTCGATTTCCGCCATTCCAAGCGTAAGGTTTGTTAGCATTTATCAAATATCTGCTTACCTGGAAACTGGCATGACTGTTGGTTTCAGAGCTCTGATTGCAACCTGTTGACAAGCTGTGGTTTAACGCGTGGATGTGTTTTAAAAATCTCTTACTAACAGCCAGCAGCGGCAGCATGCGTTTTGGTTGTCTAATTTCGCTGAAACCGGAACCCCCACGGCAGTTTGTAAAACTGATTGGTTAAGTCCAGAAGTGGGAGGAACGTGTGGTTTTCTCAAGGAATCTGATTGGTTGAAATGCATCTTCTATTTAGTGTTGACAGGAAAAAAACATTGGCTTCAAAATGTTGATTATGGTAACGTTATTTAACAACGACGCAGGAATCAGCTGTTTACTGGGTTATGTGGCTTGTAGCTTTCTATTCATCGAACTGAAAAGGTATTCAGCACACAATGTTCATTTACATGCCGTTTTGACAGCCAAACACGTGACAGTCGTTTCGCATGTGCTATGCATACTCACTTGAAGCTTTGTGCATTGAAAATAAGTGGCTATCTAATCACTGTCAAATGCCATTTCGTGCAACGCACGAAACCCACAAAACCAAAAGCAACTCTATTCATGAATAGAACTTGCGTTGTGCATTTGCTGGAGGCTAGCTGTTAAAGTGGCCCCATTGCGTCCAGAAAGAGGAACTAAAGTTAAACATCCTCAACCTGCATTTACAAAGTGTCAAGTCAGCCGTAAACATACTCTGTAACAGCTGGCGTTAAACACAAAGAGGGGTTCATCATAGCCAGCCTACCTGATGAACATTAGCCACTCGTCAATAGATGGGTGGCTAGCATCTAGCGATTAGCTGCTCTGTAACATCATTAGATGCAGAATACAAACTACCACAGTAAAACCAGAGCACCGTCTCGTTTCATGAGTTTTATTGTTGCATTCATGTGAGGCACAGCTTAGGCTGGACAATGTAAACAAAAAAACATTCAATCCTAAGGCTTCACTCTCCACCAATGTATAAGCAGAACCTTGCGTAACGCTGGTAAAGATACTATGGAAGGCAGCCAGTCGTTTACTCCCCTGGATTTCTCCTCAAGTCACCATCAAGAAGACACTATATCATAAGATGCAGAATTTTTTTTACCTTAGCAGATCTCTCACTTTCTTTGCATGTGGTCCGTCGTTGACAGCCATACTGGGGAGCTGTGCAGCATTTGCCCACAAAACTTGACTCATTCACTTACAAATTTTCGAGGGTAATCGACTTAATGCAATTACGGTAGTCCCAAGATTTTGCCTGCAACTGAAGGTGACAATTCTGTCTTTCATTTAGAAATTCTTTCGTAGCCTACTCAGCGTCTTTATTGGGTAGATCAGGTTTTCGTTGTAGAGGTGTATGGGATTGAATGGTGATTTTCTTTTTTAAAGCGGTGACAACACACACACACACACACACACACACACACACACACACACACACACACACACACACACACACACAGTAAAACACACAACATTGTAGTTGGTGATAAAAGTCCCATTTATTCCAAGGCACATTAGATGGTTTAGGGGGATTCTACAAATATCGATATTTACATTCAAACTAGGCCTACATACGTAAAACATCCTACTTGGAAGCGAAGCCTGAGCTGTCTTCTTATAAATATGCACGCACATGATGAGAAACCTTAGTGTATTGTGTGGACATTGAACTTGGGGTTGCAGACTTTAAGTCTAGCAAAGCCCCTAGGACGAGACACTGATACTTGTGCTGAAAAATGGATACATTTTCACCAGTTCAAAAGTAGCCTACTCACTAATAAACTTCTTCTCAATAACAATTGCGATCTTACTGCAAACATAGATATTATGAATATCTAACATTTCCTTTTAAGGGGCACAGGACATGTTATTGACATTCAACATCCTAATGTAAAAGCCTACGCATTATGTCAAACAGAACATCTCCATTAGTTTCAAGAATGTAGCCCTTTGCACAGTGTTCAGATATAAACAAAGACCAAAGACCAAACAAAACAGGACAGCAACTGAAAAACAAGGTAATTAATCTTTGGTATTTCCTGACATCTTTATATAGGCCTCCTGCTTGGAATACACATGGAACAGCAAAAGCACATTGTGTAGGATCATTTCTTATGTCACCATCATTATGTACTGTGAATGTGAGAGCAGTGTTTGTTTTTATACTATGGTGTAAACTACACTATCAGTGAATACATTTTGTGTCAAACCAAATATATAGGCTATACTTTTTGTTTTTGCGAACACTCTGTGAGTTAAAATGGTTGTCCAGGCAAAAGAATGATGTTCTTTAGTACACAAAAAAAATGTCATATATAACCGGTATAAAGATATTAAAAAATGCCCCACCCCCCTCCGAAAAAAAATCTTAACATTGAAAAGATCCTAAAGTTTTAACCCCTCACAATGGGAGACAGAAAATAACCATCTCTATGTAATACCAAAATCAAACCTCCATTCAAAATATATACCCAGGATTCTTCTCAAAAAAATTCAACAACATAGTATTTTTTACAAAGTACAAAATGAATTACCCAGTTGCATTGGTTGTCCCTTATCTTACATTCCACTAAGATAGCTTTCGACAACTGAAAAAAAGTTACCAGTGGGGGGAAAAAAAGGAACAACTGTTAACAAATACGACACCCATACAAAAAAAAGTGAAAGCAATGTTTTCAGTGAACGTTACGTTTACGACCCAGCTACAACAGTCCCTATTACAGGACTCTGCTGTAGCTCTCTATTGAACTGACAGCTGCTCTCTCACTGAGAGAGACTGGACTTGGAGCAGTAGGCGCCGTGCTGCTGTGCTGTGTTGGCGTTGGCCGATCCGCTTACTGGTACCAGGGGGTCTTTCGGACCCAGTGGAGGGTGAAGCCGGCATCTGTGCGGATCTTGATGGAAGCGGCCTCTGCCTCTCTCACGGTCTCCTTCACCGACTGCATCAGGTTCTGGGCGTTATGCACCAACATCTCCGTGGCCTGAGGAGGAGGAGGAGAGAGGAGAGAGATCCAGTCCATTTATGTTTATTTATGTTTACCATCCAGTTCATTTAGACCACAGAATTTACAGTGTTCCTTTTCAGGGTTTACACACAAGCCATGGCCTCTCATTCCACATATTATGTGACCAAAGCACAGGAGGAAACTGGACTAACGACATTAAAATGCTACTTTGCTTCACTCGTGTTCTGCGTCAGCTAAAATATATAAATTGTTAGTTCTGTTATCTCTGCACACGCTGCCTTGCAAAAGCTCATGCAATCAACATTATACATGAAATGTATTGAAACAAAGTACTTGTACTTAGCTCAACCTGTTTTTTTTTTCTTTTTCTTTAACATTGCTACGGTTGACTACTTCACTGTGGACACATTATGTAATATGAGGGTAGTCTGTCTACTCTTTGTTCCGCCACACCTCCATTAGCTTATCATGTCCTCCTTTTGTGAGTCGCTTTGGATAAAAGCATCTGCTAAGTGTAATGTAATGCAATGTAAATAGTAAGGGTACAAAAGAGGGACAAACAGAACACTCACCTGCTCAGACTCCTCCTCACTGATGTTAGTGCGACCCAACATGGTGGCTTTGACGGTGGAGAGAATCTTCAGCTGTGTGCTGATGGTGGGAATACGCTCACACACCTGTGGATATACACAGCAGGGAATGAAGAAGGCAGCCTTGCACACTACAAGAGAGTGTGTCATTCAGTAGCATACTCCAGATCCAGATTTGAATATTTCTTCTCATGGCAAAACCAATCACTGCAGTTTGTAAACCTTCAACGGTGTGGGTTTTTGAACCTTCTAACAAGTAAGACTGTGTTCTATAACAATGTAAGATTCTAAAATTCCACATTATAATGTATGGACCCAAACATTCTTCAGAACTTTCATTCTTAACATTCTTACCAATATAGTCCAAAGGTTCTGCACTACTAGTGGGCCCTCATGGAACATAATAAATATTACTCTTGTTGTGGGAGCCGAATTTTCACAGTAAAGTAATACATGAGTAGTACAATATCTATTACATATACCACAAGAGAACAGCATCTTTATACTCGTTTGTTTGGTTGTTTTTCAAACGAACCAATGAAATTTCGTTCATTCATTCATTCGATGATGCTATTCTCTTGTGCAATATGTAATGTCAGACATCAAGAGGACATGCACTGCTGGCATTAGTGTGTGTGTGAGAATGTGTGAGAAAAGATATGACAGACAGTGACACTGACAACTTGATCAGTGTTTTTTTAAA
Source organism: Setipinna tenuifilis (assembly GCA_030347295.1). Lineage (NCBI taxonomy): Eukaryota > Metazoa > Chordata > Actinopteri > Clupeiformes > Engraulidae > Setipinna > Setipinna tenuifilis. The sequence goes on along the minus strand of CM059287.1, from coordinate 7,245,549 downwards.
AGCCATGACAAACACTACACTTCACACCCTTTGCAGTTATTCACCTGCAGCAGGTTGGTCCTGATTCTCTTGTCTGTGCACTGCTTGGCCACCTCCTTGGCCAGCCTGGTGACCTCATCGGAGGCCTTGGCGATGTCCTTGGCACACTGAATGAGGGCTCGCTTGTTGCCGCTGCCACCGCGCACAAGGCGGGACATCTCTGCCATCAGCAAGGCCATTCGCTTAGCTGCACCAATGATGTCGTTACCCTGCAAGTGATTGACAGGTTAATGCATTTGTCTATCCATTTCCATAACCGTATTGTAAGTGCAAAACATGCAGACAGAATTTCCTGAAACACATTACGGAACAAATTACAGTTAATATGAGCCCCACACCTTGCTGGACAGCTTATGCATATGACTATCGTTTCCAAATATGCAGGCAAAATTTTCTAGACAATTTATTTCATGAATTGCAAAAAATATATAAGAGGACCCCCCAAATATGTCGTTACCCTGCAAGTGATGGACAGGTTAGGGTTAGATTACATTTGTCTATCATTTCCATAACCGTATTAAGTGGGAAATATGCAGACAGAATTAAAAAAAAAAAAAAAAAACATTACGAGACAATTTATTTCAAGAATTGCAAATAAATATATGACCCCCCCTCACCTTGCTGGACCACTTGCGGGCCTCGTCGTGGAGTTGCCTGGCAGCCACCATCATGGGCTCGCTGACCATCTCACCGGCCTTCTGCTCAGGGAACTCCTCGTCCTTCTCCTCTGGGGGTGGGGGTCTTGGGGGTGGCACCTCGCCCTCGGGAAGTGGGGGCTTGGGTGGGGCAGGCTCATCATTGATCTGCATGAGAAACGGACAATTATAATTTTATATTAATAAATAATAATTGCTTTATTATTATACTGTATAATATAATCAATAATAAAGTAGTGAGAACACCTATCTATGTATTTCATTTTCTTGAGATGCTTCCTTTAATACCTTACGTTTTAGCCAAAAGTGCCACCCACTATTATTCGGCTATTGGGTAACGAAAACCCAGTGTTCCCCCTCAAGAGTGTTTTTCCCCGGATTAAGCATTAAAGGGACATAAGGAAACCATCCATGAAAATGTGGTAAAAATGAACACCATTTGTGTTGAAAGGCAGATCCAGCAGTTACCCCAAGTAAACCTCATGCTGTGTGGGATGATTCAAGCTTCCAGAATGTTCTGCAAGACAGACAGACGTGTGTGTGTGTGAACTTACGTGGAGCTGATCGAGGTCAGGGGGAGGAGGGGGGAAGTCAGGCTCCTGGGGCTGGAAGGCCTCCCTGACCTTGGCCACCGCTCCCAGGATCTTGTAGCCAGAGTCCAGGAACCCTTTCTGCAAGCCTAGCAAACGGAAACACACACAGACACAGAGACAGACACAGACAGACACAGACACATACACACAAACATGCACACAAACACACACACACACACACACAAACACACACACACATGCATGCACACAAACACATACACACACACACACACACACACACACACACACACACACACACACATACACACGTGTGACCCGTTAAAGGCCATGGGCATGAAGAACTCAGTAGAAACACCATTATGTTAAGTACTCGCACACTCTTAAATAAATGTCTGAGCCGTTTTTTTAAGTGAATTGGCATTTCTGAGTTCGACAAGTGTGTCTCCCACGACTCCTAATTACTCTTCCTGCTCAGCTTTATGAGAAACATACTTTCCGACTTTTTTTTTAAAAGGCTGTGAATAGCAAAATGATGTCAGCAGTCTGTACTCTATGTCTAGAAGTACCAATCATTTTCCCTCTCTCAAAGCCAAAGGCCCTTGTAAGCCAGGAAGTATAAATGATACACTGGAGCAGAACTGGGCCCCTGTGGCTGGAAAATCTCCGAACCTTGATCCTGGATGTTGGCCGCCACGGCTTTGGCATTCATGACCATGGGAGAGATGGTCTGGCTGAGTTCGTCCGAGGCCGCCTTCACCGTCTCCCTGAACTTGGGGTCCTCGGAGTTCTCCACCTCTCGCTTGGCCACCAGGAGGATGCGGTTGGCACGGCGGGCGATGCTTGTTGCCCCGGCAACCAGCATCTGAGGCTGGTGATTGCCCATGGCCATCTGGCACTTCTCCAGGTCCTTCTTGATGGCCTCCTCAGACGCGTCCAGCAGGGATTTGGTGTCTATGGCCTCGTCCACCAAACCTGAGAAGAACAAGCCGAGCCAGAGGTCAATAACCATGCGATGATTCTCCTTCATGTTCTCTTACCTTACCTTACCTACCATACACATATCTTAGAGACACTGCATGTCCTACTCTATCCAGTATGTTTATGCATGTGATAATAAACCATCCTTGTATCCTTGAGACTATAGATGTTCATACTTATTTTACACCTACAATGAACTATTACATTGTTGATTTCTCACTGTACACAACATACTCAAACAGTAAAACTGAGTTTGCCATTATTTTTCCCCCCAACCTGTCATCTTTTCCACATTATCGATCCACTGATTCTTCATGGTCTCAAAGTGCTCGTACGCTGCCTGGTTCCCAGGGTTCTTCAGCAGGATTCTGGCAGCAGACACCACCTACGGAGAGGCAAAAGAAAACAAACTCAGCATGATGTGAACTACCTGCATGCAAACCTGCACTTCCTTTTGGGGTCTGTTTTCCCCTCAGAACACCAAAAAAACCTTGATTTTTTAATTCAGCACACAGGCTATGGTTTTTATTCTGTTTACATTAGATGTGTGTCTCCGATGCACTTCACACTGCTCCAAACAAATCAATGAAAATCAATATGATCTGCTGCTGTTAGGCACAAACAGATCTGGTATAAGTCCTGTAAGTTTACAGCATCCTGCAAACACTTAAACTACAGCATATCCACAACTGTAGAAACACTCAATACAGATTTTTTTAGGGCTGTAAACAAATTGTTCTCACCAGCATTCACTTTCAGCAGTGGCTGATAAAACAAAGTACCTCACAACATTACATAAAAAACACAAAAATCCATATATTTTATGACGTCTATGGTTGAATCATCAATTGGAAGGAGTCTGACTTTATAAACTTGGACTTTCCCCCTCAGGGTTCAATACTGCAGTACTCAGCCAAGCTCCTTTACACAACTTTTAAAACCACAACTGTGTAAACAGCTCATTATATCAGTCCTAACCTTTCAGCTGCAGACTGAGGTGATTAGTTCAAAGCCTGTGGGTGCTAAGGCCTGTTGCCAACACATCTCTTGAAACAGTCTAGCATGCTGCTAACATGTCTCTTGAGGAATCTGATGCTAGCTAGCAGTATGTTTAATGTTCACTATGGGCCTAGGGAGCATTGCAATTTCAAATTCTGTGCGTGCAACATGTACATACGGTTTTTGACAATAAAGCTGACTTTGCAGTTGCTAGCATGTTACTCTTGAAGAGTCAAGAAGTGAGAAGTGAGGTTTGCTCAGTCAGAGCACGGCTCTGTACCTGCTGGCTTTTATGTTACTTCATGTGTTAAAGACACTCTCTCTTTTTTGGTGTACTCATTTATTGGACTTTGTCTACAACCAAACATGGTTCGGCTGACGATGGCCAAGTGCTGAAACTAGTTCGTTTGTAGACATGGTCCAATAAATTGGTACAGCCAACAGAGAAACAGAGTGTGTTTTTTTTGTCTTAATCTTAGAAATAAAGCCTGTTGCCTGTTGTTCTTAGCCCTGTTTGTGTTTCGTCATTCCGACCTCACCTGAGGAGTCAGCTCCCTGGCGGACTTCACAGAAGCCTGGATGCCCTCCACGGTGGACTTGTTGGCTGTGCCCACAGCTGCGGCCTTCTCGGCCGTGGCGCCCAGGCGGTTGGCATGGTTCTCGAAGTTGGCAGCCCGCTCGTCAAACACCTGAGAAGGGAGATGATTTAGGTATGAGTGAAAGGGAGAGAATGCTACCCGAGATATGGGATTGGATGCAGAACAATAGTCAACACCTTACTTGCTATAGGACCTTTAGACAGTGCAGCACTAAAACTAATATGAACTATGTGAACAATAATGTACGTAACAGTAAGTTCATAAATGGGAGAGAATGCTACTGGAGATATCAGACGGTATAAGGAATCCTTGAAATGAACACCTACTTGTGTAAGAACTTTAGACAGTGCAGCACTAAAACTGATATGTATAAACAATAATTTCCATAATGTAAGCAAAGAAACACTAAGCAACACCCAGGATGAGTCTATGTCTGTTATGAGACAAATATTGTGTGAGAGAGTATGAGCTTGTGAGGAGCTTCAGATAGCTTAGCAATAAAACTCGATGTAAATTGTTATGTGACCAAATAATAATAATAATAATGTATACATGTAACTAAATAATAAGCAAGGCCCAGTATGGGTTTAAAACTCTTACCGCATCCCTGTTGGGAGCGTCGGGTGGAGCAGTGGCTGCCACGGCGAGGAGCTTGATGGGGGTGGTGGTGTCACTGAAGATGTCCGACACCTCCTGGGTCATAGCCTCCTGCATCTGCCCCTTCAACTCCTACAACAAGAAAAAAGATTTAAAAAGTTTTTTAAAAATCAGATCCAGAAGGCAAACTAAACCAGGCTGCATGGTGTGTAATTGAATACAACACAAAGAACTATATGACATGAAATACTGGTGCTTAATTGCCACATCTTTAATTGTCGTTTCAACTCCTACAATAAGAAAAAAGATTGAGAAAGAAAATGAGATCCAGAAGCCAAACTGAACCAGGCTGCATCATGTGTAATGAAACCCAACACAAACAACTATATGACATGAAATACTGCTTAATAGTGCTTACCACATCAATAATTATCCTTTCATCTTGCTGTGCATTACAACTTACTGCTTTCCGGGCCGGGCTGAATTCTATCGGGCTTGGGCCTTGTCGGGCCTAACTTTTAAGGCCCCTTTACAGCTCTAGTACTGCATGTCTTAAAATGTCATGTCTGATGGCGTTATGCATATAATGATCAGTAGGGGGAGCTGTCCTCTTACACAGGCCATGGCAGTGAGGGTTCTCATGACAGGTTCTGTGTCAAGGAGGGTGCAGTGGTGTGAGACCACAACAGAAAGGTGGCTGGTTTCGGTGAGGGTGTTACAGGGTCTGACGGTGGGAACTGAACTTTGTCGATACTGCCTGTGATGTGTGTCTGACATCTTGAAAGTGCCTGTGACTGGGTTACTCATTTTGAACTTAACACTGACTGTTCCTCTTCTTGTTTCTCAGGAAATTTTAACTGTTTGCTCCTGATGATGTCATGTTTGAAGTTGGTTGACCATAGGTGTGTATAGGGCTGTGTGTGTGCGTAAGAATGTGTGAGGAAGGATATGACAGAGTGTTTTTTTTAAAGCCATGACAAACACTTGACACCCTTTGCAGCTATGCACAAAGACATAGCACAGGCCTCTAATACAGCACAATTATCAAGCACCGAATTCCCCTTTATTTTACCGTGTGCTTCTGACAGCTTTACATTTAAAGTGGGTCGTCAGTGGATATATAAGGTGTTGTGTGTGTGTAAGAATGTGTGAGGTACAATGTGTGAGGTACAATATGAAAGGCACAGCTTGGGTAGTGTTTCAAAAAAGCTGTGAGAAACACTTTACATCTTTCTGCTAAATGTATACATACATACTATACATATGAGCTAAATGTATCATAGGCTCCTAAAACAACACATCCATTGAGCAGTGAGTCTCTCTAATGATTTTTACTGCAGGCTTCTGATAACTTAACATTTGCATTTGCAGTTTCTGGACTGTTGCATAAAAACATAGCAACAGGCCCTCAGGAACGACACATCTCTCGAGCAGTCAGTGAGTTCCTGCCCAAGATGGTTACTCAGAATGGCACAGGAAGTAAACACAGGAAACTGTGATGATCATCACATCATCGCTGATGGGCGGAGGTGTCTTTGCCACTGTGGTGTTAGACTTGCTTCCATGAGCTGTTTTTTTTTTTGCTGTTTTATTTTCTTTTCTCAGATAGCTACAGAGGTGGAGCAGTGATCTTGCAAAGCAGAAGCTTCACGCCACTTTCAGTCATTTGTGTGATTTGTAATACTCTTGTGTGTTACGCTGTGTTAGTGAAAATGATGAAAACAGTTTCACAGAAATTACATACAAAACAGCTGTTGCTTTATGATAGTATGGAAGACCTGATGAGTGTGTGTGTGTGTGTGTGTGCATGTGTGTGCATGTGTGTGTGACTGTACAGCTCTGTGTGTGTGTGCGTGCGTGTGTGTGTGACTGTGCAACTCTGTGTGTGTAAGAGAGTATGTTTGTGTCTTGTGTGTCTGTGTGTGTGCTCCTGTGTGCGTGTGTGTATGTGTGTGTGTGCCTGTGTGCGTGTGTGTGTGTGTGCGTGTGTGTGTGTGTGTGTGTGCGTGTGTGTGTCCACTCCATTCCTCACCTTGAGGGCCTCCTGCAGCTGCTGTGCGATGGCGCGTGCCTGTGGGGAGTCCCCCTCTCCCCGGGCGGCCAGATCAGCCAGCTGGGCCATCAGCTGCTCCACCTGCTCACACCTGCCCAGCAGCTCCTGACGCAGCGGCCCCGGCAACGCGTTGGCCAGGCGACGGCCCTCGGCGACCAGGCCACGGATGGCCGCTTGGCCTGCAAGTCCACACACACACACACACACACACACACACACACACACAGGGGAGACAAGGGAGGGTTCATGAACAAGGTTATTAGGATGGAGGATATTAGCATGAACGTTATTTATATTTTAGTCATGACACCTGAGGTAATACGTCTCAGAAATTAAACCATGGTATTCATCCTGCATTTAATCCGTCTGAGATTTGTAAATACATATGGTATATTGGGCAAAAAAAGCATGCACCACACACACACACACACACACAGACACACACAGACACACACAGACACACACAGACTTGGAATCGTGAATCAGTGGGCAGCTATTTTGACTGTGCTAACCAGACAACAGTTGAGCTTAAGCTGTCTTGCTCAAGAGCACTTGAGTCATGTCATGGGTGTTAAGGATGGAGGCTTTTCATTCATTCACTCCCCTCAATCACACTTTCAGTCAGTGTCGAGACTAAGTCCTTCCAGTTCCAAGCCCAACACATTCAACACACTTTACAACCTTTGGTCTCCTAACTTGGCCAGGAACGAAGTGTCACCACTATTGTACAGTGGGACTTCCCTGAGTCAAAGTCAAACCAACAGGCCTCCTTTGTGACCAGACCAGGAATAGCTCCACTGGACTGGACTGAGGTCAGGGGATAAACAATGGGAAAGGGAAATGCTTGAAGACGATCTTTGTGTGTCTGTGTGCGTGTGTGTGTGTGTGTGTGTGTGTGTGTGGGAAATGCTTGAAGATGTCTGAGGAGAGCCTGTTATCGAGTGTTTACCCTCTACACTGGGCTGTGCCGGCCGTGTGTGTGTATGTGTGTGTGTGTTCTGGTGAGACAGCGTATTGTTAGCCAGGGAAGATGCTTGCGGTCTACCAAAGACGTTTTGTGCAATACAGGCCTTGGCTCATATGGCTTTGCGAAATGTTTGCTGTGGTTGGCTTTTTTTTTTTTGTGGACGATAACACATAAATAGTGAAGAAACGCAAGCAAGCACATTTATGAAGATTGGTGGGTGGGTGGGTGGGTGGGGGGAGGATGGGAGGTAGTGGTGGTTGTGCTGTTGCTGGTGAGGGGGTGGGGGGGGCAAAAACTTTTTTCATGCAACTGTTCCCTGGAAACAATAACAAGTGTGGAATCTCGAGCTCCGAAACAAGCCAAGGGAGGAAATTATACGGTTTGGAGCGATCTGGTGGAATGTACAGTGGAAAGAAACCTTGGCGGACATGGTCACAAAACAAGAAAGAGATACATCCAGAGTGTGTATCTGAGACAGCGTGTGTGTGTGTGTGTGTGTGTGTGTGTGTGTGTGTGTGTGTGTGTGTGTGTGTGTGTGTGCGCGAACATGCACGTATTCGTCCGCATGTTTGTGGAGGTGTGTGTGTGTGTATGAGTGAGTGTGTGTGTGTGTGTGTGTGTGTGTGTGTGTGTGTGTGTGTGATTGAGTGTGTGTGTGAGGGAGCCTGCCTGTGTTTCTGTCTCTATCCCACACCTAACTTTCTCCACAATAGGGATGGAAAACGGGTTGACAGTTGAAAAATGAGGGATGGGACGATGCATGCACGTGTTCGTCTGCATGTTTGTGAAAGTGTGTAAGGGTGTGTGTGTGTGTGCGTGTGTGTATGTGTGTGTGTGTGTGTGTCTCTCTCTGTCTCTATCCCACACCTAACTTTCTCCACAACAGATCGATCGAAAACGGGTTGACAGCTGAGAAATGAGGGATGGGACAATGCGCGCTCGTGTTCGGTTGCATGTTTGTGGAAGTGTGCAACGGTGTGTGTGTGTCTATGTGTGTGTGTCTGTCTCTCCGTCTTTCTATCCCACACCTATCCCTTTCTCCACAACAGAGGGATAACGGAAAACGGGTTGACAGTTAAGAGAAATGAGGGCTGGGACGGAGGGAGGGAAACTCACCCACGCCGCTGTCATCCAGGGTGGGGTTGTCTATCCAGTGCTGTGCCTGTTCGATCTTGCCCTCCAGGTGCACCGCTGCCTTGGCCGGCCGGCTGTTGGCCACGGCCTTGTTCGTCTTGGACTGCAGGTTCTGCAGCGCCGTGGCGATCTGCTTAGCCAAGGCCCTCGCCTCGGGGGTGTCTCCTTTACCCCTGTGGATGGAGGGAGAGGGAGAGAGAGAAAGAGGGAGAGAGAGGGGGGAGAGGGAGAGAGAGAGAGGGAAAGAGGGAGGGAGAGAGAGGGAAAGAGGGAGGGAGAGAGAGAGAGGGAGAGAGAGAGATGGGGGGGGGGGGGGGCAGGGAGAGATGGATAAAGTGAGAAGTGCAAAGGTAAAATTCTGTACCTTCTTTTCTGAGACCAGCAGTACCCTCAAAAGCAAACAAACTGTACCTTTTAACCACCATTTTACCACTAGTTTGTACAGACATAATGGGACAGTAGGGGTACAAATCTGTATCTTAAGGTACAATCAGCAATAATGCAGAGCCAAAGGACACTATTTGGAGCTTAAGATACTGATGTGTACCTATTTAGCTCTGGAGAAGGTACAAACTAGTTGTAAAACCGTGGTTATAAAGGTACAATTATGTGCCTTTAAGGGTGCTGCTGATGTGACAAGTAAAAGTACAATTCCGTACCTTTTTTCTGAGATTTAATAATAATACCGGTAATAATAATATATTTTATTTATAAGTGCCTTTCTGAACATTAAAGGACACTGTAAAGAGATAATAATCACAGAGAATAGAAAGAGAGAAAAAAAGAAAGTGTGAGAGAAAATAATATACTCTGTGGATGAACTACATAATACTACTTTGGCAATACTGTCATTTATACAGTCATACCAATATGACTCCCTGAACTGAATTGAGACAAATACGACAACTCTACTCAGGAAGTACATAATGTACTGCCTTCAGGGAGATGCCGCCATGTCTTCTCTGACATGCTGACTTCACACTGTGATCTACAGGCATAAGGAGCAGTGCACATATGTGAAATCAACCCAGACAGCCACAGGACGGAGAGGCAGGGAGGGATAAATATTGGCTGTACTCTGGATGATAATAAACTGTGCTGTTCGGGATCGACACGAAATGTTTACGATACCCATGCCACTTCCAGCACAGCAGCTAATCTCGTTTGATTGGAGGACACACAGGAAGCTCGCTTGCCTGCCTGCCTGTACTGCAACCACACCGCACTGCGGTTCTTCTCGTCCGTGCAAACATTAGAGGCTTTTAAGGCGGTGCCAAACAAATTAAGGACATATCTTAAACGGTGCTGCCAGGCTGCCAGGAGTAAGTGCTGTTCAAAGTTTCCCCCAAGTCATCATTGTGTCATCACACGCCCTGATTGGCCATGATAAACAAAGTGGGCGCTTACGAAGTAAATTACAACCAATAGAAGACTCCAGTTGGCCTTGTAGAATTTGGCTGCACTTCGGGTCATTTTACCGTCCCTGTTACATCAATTACGTGCAGGGTAATGAAGTGTGTAATAACATGTAATATAATGCACTTACACTGTAGCATAAGGTTAAGGTAGGTTTTAGGGGTAACCATTTTACAGTTCCTTTTTTAGTGTATCTACATGTACACTGAACATACCCAACACTAACCCATAGGGTAGTGTTGGGTATGTACAGTGTACATGTAGGTACACTAAAAAATGTACCATAAAATACGGTACACTGTACATACCCAACACTAACCCTACTATCCTATGCCTATTGCCTTTGCCTATTGCTTTTGCCTGGTGGACAGGGATTAGCTGACTGGCAATTGTGTTCACCTGGCTGCTGTTCCTGCTGAACTGTGTTCCTGCTGAACTGTGCTGAACTGTGCTCTCTCTCTTGCACATTCTGCCTTCACTCTCTGCAGACACACACCCACACCCACACCCACACCCACACCCACACCCACACCCACACCCACACACTCACACTCACACTCACACTCACACTCACACTCACACTCACACTCACACTCACACTCACACTCACACTCACACTCACACGCATCCACCTCCACTACAATACACTACACTGCTTACTGTGGGCATTTTTCACAACAGACAGTTGATCCAGTTCCCCATGAAATTGGACGTACTGATCCTTCCTTTGCTATTAAATAAAAGACATATTATTGGTACTGCAAAACCTGTGGTTGCCTCCATTCATGTTGTGGCCCATAACTGTGTTATTGTGTGTGTTATTCTCTCTGTGATTCAGCCTTACCTCCGGGTCTGGCTCATGCACAGCAAATATAACTGGTATGAGTAATCCTCCATCATCAATAGGGATTTGGGGGGGCATTGTGTTATTCTTATTTGTCTTATTTCTTTCCTCTACTCTTTTATGTCTTTTATTTTCCTACTGTAAAAAAAATCAGTTCTTACTTATCCTGACCCCAGTCAGTCATGTTTTTCACACACACACACACACACACACACACACACACACACACACACACACTAACGCTACTCCACCAGAAGCTTAAACACAATACAGAGAAGCTCACAAGCTACACCCAAGAATCCATCAGCCTTGAAAAGAGATTTGTCATGCTTTGGCACATGTGACAGTTATGATTCTGCTCCACTGTGGTAGTAGAATACAGTAGAAATACTGTATTGCAAAAGAAAATTAAGGTTTGAGGTTACTCTATATTTATATTACATACATTTGGAGAAAACTGTTGGCTAAATACTGAACTACTAAAAACTGTAACTGTAAGACTACATTTACACATATATTTGGAAAAAACTGTCGTCCAAATACTAAACTACTAAAGACTGTAACTGTAACATACTGTCTCTTGAGCTCGGAGAGCTTGGCAGTGAGCGCGGCGATTTCTCCCATGGAGCGCAGGATGTCGTCCCTCTCCTTGGGGTCCTCGCAGAGGTCGGCGATCTTGCGTGCCTCGGCCAGCAGGGACTTGATGTGCTCCTCCCCCTCGGGGCTCGCGTTGGGGTCTGCCAGCCAGTTCTGCAGGGGCAAAAGGGGGGCCAGAGACTCAAACAAACTGTCTCCCAGCATGAATCAAGCAAACACAATTTGCCTTCCTTGGAGTGTGAAAGTACCTTTGGTGTTCTTCGGCTTAAGGACTTCAGGTTTTTTAAAGAAACAATCCGAGGTACTCCAATAGGATGCAGTTAAAAAACTTTTTTTAATTTGTTTACGGGCTACTAATGTTACCCAGCATGCACTGGTCTGAGTTCCTGCACGTTGCCCCCATTAGGGCCTATGATCCTGGTGCTATTGTAATATGTTTGCAGTCCTGTAGCTGTCTCATAAATGAGAATCATATGGCACACACAGGGCAGAAAAGGGTGCATGAATTTGCCATCTGTTAGTCCATAGTCAAATATGCATGAATGAAGTGGTCAGAGAGTGCCGTTATGCAAATAGAAAAGGTGTGTGCTACTGTGTGTGTGTGTGCTAGTGTGTGTGTGTGTGTGTGTGTGTGTGTGTGTGTGTGTGAATGAGGGTTGCATGCTATTAATTTTGTATAGGAATGGAATGCCTGAGAAAGGGGGTGTGCATGTTATTATTTGTGTGTTTGCAAGTCAGATTAGGTGTGTGTGTGTGTGTGTGTGTGTGTGTGTGTTTATATGTATGCATGTGTCTGTGTTCGTGCGTGCATGTTGATGCATGTGTGCTCTTTGGTGGTCAGAGAGTGTTGCTATGCAAATACAAAAGGTGTGTGCTAGTGTGTGTGTGTGCTAATTAGGGCTGTAACGATACACCTAACTCACGATTCGATACGCATCACGATATTTGACCCACGATTCGATACACCCCACGATATTATTATTTATTTATTTATTTTTAAAAAACCATGATTTTATTTTTTATTTTATTAACCCAATAACCACCATAGCGCCCTTTAACGCCCGTCGTATATTCTCCCATTGCGCCCGACAACAAAATACACCTGTAACTGCGAAAACTGACGTTGCTGAACTATAAATACAAATCACACTAGTCAATGAGAGTATAAAGAACGTATTTGTGTATTAAAATGTATATGTTTATATGAAATTATTTTGAGATATTGTCATGTTTTAAGCGCTGTCCCCTTGACTGTGGCTCAGACTCATTCTGTGTTCGTGCGCATATTCATAGCTGACTAAAGTAGGCAATTGACCATGTTTGTTTACACTTTGTTTGTTTACATTACTGTCAATTCCCTCGTTCTCGTGCCACATCTTATTTTGTAGCAGATATTGTTATTGCATTTACCTCAGAAAAGCTAGCCAGAACAAGAAAATGACTGCGCCGAAAAGACGCCGGTTATTCACTTTGGAGGAGGCAGTGGCGTTATGCGTCAATTCCGAGTCAGAGCTAGAGTTATCCGTCTCGGATTTCAGTGATGTAAGTTCTAAAGTGAATGTGAATATACGATAATTACAGACATAGGACTACTATGATAACTTTGTACAGCAGTTTTGCTAGGTTTTGCTAGGCTCTACAATGACTGGTAAAGCTTGCGCGTCAGGTTTTCCACCTGCATCGTTCCACAACGAAATAAAGCAGGGAGGAGTATTCCTGAAGTTATTTTATCTTACCGTATCTGTCGGGTAAGCCTAAACTCGAAGGTCCAGGAATGTAGACATTTCTTAACCTGCAATCCTTATTGTTTTGGGAGATGCAGTCACCGGAGCAGACAGGGGCTCTACACGTAAAGCTAGCTGTGAACTCTGAACTCTGAACTCCGGCGAGGCGAAACAGTTCTTCAGTTCTTCAGTTTCAGTTCTTCTTCTTCGTTGCTTCTTTCTAGTTACCTAATATGCCGTGATATAAGCAGTCCATATAGTTCACCCAATTCGTTTTTATTCATACACCAAAAAAAAAAAAAAAAAAAACCTTGAAGGGCATTTCGTGGTTCTGTCTTGTCTGTCGAGATACAACATCGTGGGCCTGAGCACCGCGGTGTCTCGATTCGATACAATATCGTTACAGCCCTAGTGCTAATGTGTCTGTGTGTGTGTGTGTGTGTGTGTGTGTGTGTGTGTGTGTGTGTGATTGTAAGTGTGTATGAATGAGGGTTGCAGGCTATTGATTGTGTGTGTTAGGAATGGAATGCCTGAGAGAGGGGGTGTGCATGTTATTAGTTGTGTGTTTGTAAGTCACAGTAGGTGTGCGTGTGTGTGTGCATGTGTCTCAGTGTGTGTGCATGTGTGCATGTGTGTCAGTGTATGTGTTTGTATGCATGTGTGTCAGTGTATGTTTTTGTGTTTGTGTGTGTTTGTCTGTGTGTGTTTTAGTGTGTGTGTGTTTTAGTGTGTGTGTGTGTGTGTGTTTTAGTGTGTGTGTGTGTGTTTTAGTGTGTCTGTATGTATGCATGTGTGTGTGTGTGTGTGTGTGTGTGTGTATGTATGCATGTGTGTGTGTGTGTGTGTGTGTGTGTGTGCATGCATGTGTTGACGCTCGTGTATGCTCTCTGGACCAACCTGAGCGGCATCGATCTTCTTGGCGATAGCCTGCTTGGAGTTGGTCATGGCCTCCAGCTTGCGGGCGGCGTTGCCCACCTTCCCGGTCAGCGTGTCCAGGCCCTGGGACACCTGCTGGGCCTTCTGCATGGCCACTGGGCTCGCCCCCTGACCCCTGGGGAGAGGCAAGATGCACCAATCAGAGATGGGTGAGAAACGAAATGCACCAATCAGAGATGGGGGGGGGGAATTAAATGCACCAATCAGAGATGCATGAGGGTGAATTTGTCCTTGTGTTCAAAAAGAAAGAAAAAGTCAGTTACAACCAGAATTAATGCTCTCAATTTATATTATTTACCATTTTGGGCTTGTTTACCCTTCCTCAGATGAGTTCTTCAGACCCTGAGGATGGAGTTAGCAAGCTTGAAACCTAAGCTATATGAAGGCATTATAACCTTTTGGGAATGTGTTTATGAAGTCTTATGAATGCAAGCTTTATAGAAAGTCTAACCAAAATGTATTATCTCTTACAGAAATGTCTTTGTTTTTATTTAAAATAGCTGAGACCATTTGCACTGATCAGAGATGGTCATGTTCCTGATGCTTGCTGCATGCATACATACAGTAAGATGCTAAACACGATGTGCATGTCATTGGCATTGGCTCATGTGAAGTACTTTAAAGCTAAAACAATCTGAACAAAAATGTTCATGACGGTAAACTGCCCTTGACAAAGCAAATTAATCACTTTAAATTAAATATATTTAATTGTGTTATTTCTGACAAAAATGTCTGTTTTTTTATTTTAAATAGCTGGCTTGTAATGCAGGTCTAAAAGTATTTAACTTAACTTAAAAATTAAACAATTTAAGCAATGTTTCCAGTGACATTTTCTTTAACCTGATAACATCAGCTGTTCTTTTTATGGGCGATTATTCGCAAAGAAAAGCCAACAGCTCACTAAGTAGTCATGTGAGGAATGTGATAAAAATATCTTTCTCCTTTTTTTTGGTTTGCATTTTTTTCCACTCTCTCACTGCAATGGGGAAAGGCCAAAAAAGAAGCCCAACCACCGAGAGAGAGAGAGAGAGAGAGAGAGCAAGAAAGAGAAAGAGAGAGAGGGAGAAAGAGAGAGCGAAAGAGAGAGAGAAAGAGAGAGAAAGAGCGAGAAAGAGAGAAAGCAAGAAAGAGAGAGAGAGATAAAGAGAAAGAGAGAGAAAGAGAGACAGAGACTGAAGGAGGTTCGAGGAGAGGATTAAAAATAACCAGAGACAGCTGCAATTCATCGACCAGACCGACCGCAGTTTTCGGTCGAGACCCCACCAGATCTGTGGGATATCTTCTTTCCCTCCGGCCTGAGCAGTAATCTCCTGTAATCAGACTGCCACTGAAGTCTACACCCAGCCTCACGCCCCGGAAGACGTATTGATGCTACCCTACCGGCCCCTTCCGAGAAAATGCAAAGCATCCCGTTTCTAGGGGGGCCCTGAATCGATGCTGCTTAACACTGATGCTGCTGCTGCCGCTGCTGGTACTCCATCAAATGGCTAATGACTCAGAGGTCCAGTAATGAGTCCACTCACTGCTGGGCATTTTCCCCAATTAGCACAATCCTAATTAATACTGATTAACCATTTCATTATAGAGTAGTAATTTGAAACGGATTCAAAAAAATGTTTAATTGGTGTACACGTTAAAAACGAATTAATTCAGATGATGTGCATTCGTATCATATCAATTCTGTTTTAATCTTTGAGAAAAGCACTGAAAATTCAGAAAGAATGTACTGGTAGGTAGAGTAGGCAAGTCTATTATCAGCCGGGTGGAGAAAGACAATTGGATGCGAAATTCGTTTAAAATAAATGTTATAAATTCACTTAGGAACAGAATTTATCTATTTTTACAGGGATAACTTAATTATATATTTTTCACCAGGTAAACCCTTAATTTTAACCGGAACAGCAACAGAAATGGCTGATGACTGACAGCACTTTGCTCATAACAGGATCACTTCCACCACCTCTCCACCTCTCATCTGTAGCAAGTGAACCTAAGCCATAATTCATGAGGGGGATCTGAAAATGGGAAGTAGGGACTGTAGGCGGTAAACTCGGTCACTCGGCGGTTTCGTACCTAGCCCGCATCTCGGACACCTGGTCGGTCATCTGGCCCAGGGCCTTGGCTGTGCCCTCGATGTCCCGACGCTCCTTGCCGGCACACAGCTCGCCCACCTTGCCCGCCTCGTCCAGGATCTGCCGAATGGCCTGCTCACCCGGATCGCCTGATGACACACACACATGCACAGACACAGACACACGCACAGACACACGCACAGACACACGCACAGACACACGCACAGACACACGCAGTTAATGATGCGACTCCTTTTGTGACTGTGCACTAAACTTTACCACTATATGTGTCTGTCATAACTTAGCAGAGGTTTTAGCACACGTTTCAGTTAAGATCAGGAATCTAACTGTTGGCAGTTGGTGCAGGTTGCATTATCTGCTTAAATTTGAACCTGCGACCCTCCAGTCTCGGGTCCATTACCTTAACCACCAAGCCCCCACTGCACCACTGTTGTTATGTTATATTACTTCACCAGGTGAGATCTTCTTCATCTGTGGGAGCATGGTCTTACCTGGCTGGGCATTGGGGTCCCTCAGCCAGTTCTTGGCCTGCGCCATCTTGGAGTCGATGAGTGCCAGTGCCCTCTTCATAGCCTCAGTGTCCTTGGGTTTGGGGTAAAGGGCAGTGGGAACGCAGGTTAGAGGGAATAAAAACAAAATATAGCTAAATAAAGATTTATTACTGCATTCATTGACTGTGTAAGTGCACTTGTTGGGTCACAATGTTTCCCAGCTTTATTGGGGCCAAGCTGCCATACAGTGTAACAAACAGCGCTCGATTTAGCACAAAAGTGGCACACACACACACTTCCCAGTCAGTTGGACGATCCCTTCATTGCCATGAAGAAATGGCAATAAAGTTCGCAGGAGGTGCCGGACACGCCAACAGATGCACGTTAGGAGAGGAATTTACAAGGGGGAACAAGGGTCTACGCAACACGGACAAACAACTGAACAAACACCATGCAACCAGCAAAAGGCCAAATCAAGCTCTCTGTTGTTGTTGTTGTTGTTGTTGTTGTTGTACGATGCTTTTTTTGCCCTCGTTAATTCCTAAACTAAACAAGGAGAGACAAGCAAAAGCCAGTGGGCTTTGATGCCAAATCTATTTCCAGACATCAGCTTGAATTTTTTGGGGGGGTAAAATCTATACTAATCTACGTATCTTCTTCCCAGCAGCAGTGCATTAAAGCAAAAGGGAGACACAAAAACCAGGGCAACATTAATTGCTTTATTTCATGTTGAAATGTTGCAACAATTTCAACTGAAGCTCTGACACATCAGCTTACTTTGGAAGGAAGGAGGGAGGGAGGGTGGGGTGGTGGAAGGGAGGAGAAAAGGGGGAGCAGGGAGGGGCAAAAAGTGTGGAGGTTTTCATGGCCATTTCCTTTTAAGGCTAACATGCTTTTTTTCTGTCTCCCTCTCTCTCTGTCTCTCTTTCTCTCTCTCTCTCTCTCTCTTTCTCTGTCTGTGTCCCTCTCTCTTTCTCTCTCTCTCTGTCTGTCTGTGTCTCTCTCTCTCTCTGTGTCTCTCTCTCTCTCTCTCTCTCTCTCTCTCTCTCTCTCTCTCTCTCTTTCTCTTTCTTCCTCTCTCTCTCTCAGCCGGATGGACTGAGCCTCCCAACTGCCGGCTGAGTCATGCTATGAGGTGACCCAGCGGGCTGTGGTGACCGAGATTAGACAACACCAGGCACCAGGCACCAGGCACCAGGAACTGCACTTGTAGCTCTCGCAGTGTGCCACACTTTACTGCCATCTGTGCTGCCAAAAATGGGGGTAGACACTAGACACTAGTTGCCACTGTAGCACATAAAAAGGAAAGTTCAAGGGCTGATTCATATAGCGAATGGAGCGAAACCTGTGTTTTGAGGTCACGTTGGTTCTGTCTCTGGGCTCTGTCTGGGCTGTCTTACATGTGTTGCAGGGGGAGATGGGAATCGCCTGTGCAGCCTTCTAATCTGATCTCTGAAGTCTTTGAAGTTCTGTGTCTTTTTGATGTTTTGATGTTTGTTTCTTTTTTTTGTTTGTTTGCTCGTTCATTTCCACACAAGTGTTTGACTCTGTGTATTGCAAAACCAGGCAAAGAGTCTTGTGTGTATCCGTGTGTATGTTAGACTCACTATTTAAGACAGGGTGGGGTCTGTTCTAATGCCTACTCAAGCTTCCTGTTACTCACAGAAAAAAAAAAAAAAGAAAAAGAAAAAAGGAGAGAAAAAAAGATCCTCAAGTGACTACCACACAAACACGAGAGACATCTTTCACTGACAAACATTTGGGACGGAAATAGACCATGGGATGGGATTCGTCTACCACCACCACCACCAGGCAAAGAAAATAACACTCTAGAAAGCCACCACACAGCGGAGAAGGAGAAGGGGAGGATACTGATGCTTGGGCTAGCGCATCAACAGATGTATGGTTCGCCCTTGTCAGCGGAAAAAAAACAAACCAAAAAAAAAAACAAATGGAGTTGATCTGCACATATACACTTAGTTTGACCATAAAATATTGTAAGTGTAACTATGGCGATGTTTAGAGGGTGAGAATTTATGATGATTGTTGTCAGAGAATGGAATGGAAATGACAGGGGCTGTGTTAATCTTTCCCAAGACATTACCACTTTAAAAAAAAAACAACAATGTTACCAAAACATTACATCATCGGTTACCAGCACTAAACAGGAACAACACAACAACAAGCATGCTCTGTGGCCATACTTGTGGGTCTTTTAGACATCTTGCTTAAGTGGCTGACAGTAAATGAGTGAGTAGCACTGTAAGGGAGCAGAGAGGTGGACGAGAGACACAGAGTAAGTGTACAAGTGAGAGAGTGGCGGAGAGACATAGGGTGAGTGAATGAGTGAGAAAGGGAGGAAGTGAGAGAGATGGTAGCCATGACAAGACACTAGTAAAATGATGAGTGAATGAATGACTGAGTAAACAAGTAATGAGAGAGAGAGAGAGACAGTGGATAACACACATGATGTCAGTGATTGAGTGAGTGAAACCATGACACAGTGGCAGAGACACACTGATTAAGTGAATGGGTGAAAGAGGGCTTTGGTGGCTGAGAGGATGAGTGAGGAAGACAGGAGTGTGTGGCAGGCCAGAGAGAAAGAAAGAAAGAGAGCGAGAAAGAGAGAGAGATTACCTGTCAGAGGGAGAAAGAGAGAAAAAAAGAGATTACCTGTCAGAGACAATGAGTGAGGGAGAGAGAGAGCGCAAAAAGAGGGAGAAAGAGAAGGAGAGAGGGAGAGAGAGGGAGAAAGAGAGAAAAAAAAGAGATTACCTGTTAGAGAGAATGGATGAGGGACAGAGAGAGTGTCAGAGAGAGAAAGAGCGAGAGAGCAAAAGAGAGAGCGCGATGGAGCGAGAGAGAGAGAGAGAGAGAGAGAGAGAGAGAGAGAGTGATAGAGAGAGCACTGGATGATGGCATTAAAGAGCTGAGAGAGCCACACATGTGGCCCAGGGGAGATGTAAGGGCAGAGGTGAGCACAGGACTGAGAAACATACATCCAGCAGGGGACTACACATTCCTTTGCACAGTCACAGTATCTACTACACAGAGACAAACAACACACAAACAAAAACACTGGACAACCTACACACAAAGAGAGACACACACACACAAGCACTGTGCAATACACACAGTGACAGTATGGCTCTTGCACAGACAAGGACACACACACACGGACACACACACATACACACACACACAAACACACACACACAGGACACACACACACACACACACACACACACACCAATAATGTGAAAGCAGAACTCTGAGGGATTAGTGATATGGGGGTTATGTCGGGACGGGAGATTGCATGGAGAGATCAGAGGATCCAGGAAACAAAGCAGAATGCTCCCTTTCATGCCCCCTTGGTGCCCCCTGTCCCGCTGACTGTAAGCAGAGGGAGATTCGATTACAGCTATCAGGGCCAGTATTGTACTCTTCACCCAGGAAACAAAGAGCTCCTGCTGATGAAGTTATTTACGCTGAGAGATGCATGTGTGTGTTTGTAGGAGAGGAGGTGTATATGTTTGTTTGTGTGTGAGAGAGAGAGTGAGGGTGTGTATGTGTGTTTGTGTGTGTGTGTGTGTGTGTGTATGTGTGTATGTGTGTGTGTGTGTGTGTGTGTGTGTGTCTGAGTGAGAGAGTGAGAGAGAGAGAGAGAGAGAGAGAGAGAGAGAGAGAGAGAGAGAGAGACAGACAGAGACAGACAGAGAGAGACAGAAAGAGAGAAATAAAGGGTGTTTGTGTCAACAGCTGTTAGCATGATCCAAGGGGAAAGACACACATTTTTTTTCAACTTGTGTCATGGCAAACACATATGCACACACACACATACACACATACACACACATTCACAAAACAGCAATACGAGGACCAAATACACAAAGAGGACAAACTTGACAAACATGTTGATTAACTGTCATCCAGTGTAACTTGACCAATCCAGAGGGGGACAACAGTAGGCCATCATTCCATCAAGGGGCATCACCTATGCTGCGTCATTAAGGGGTTGATTCATTCCAACGCACAGCAACGCTCACTCAGCCTCAAAGGCTCATGGGTAACCACACAACATGACAGCACGCATGAGCAACCGCATGACACAAGGAGCAGTGAGAGTCAGAAAGGGACAGAGAAAGAGAGAGAGAGAGAGAGGAAGAGAGAGAGAGGGGGAGAGAGAGAAAAAGAGAAAGAAAAAGGTAAGAGAGAGGGAGAGGACACACACACACAAAGAGCGAGCATGCATGCTCCAGAGTACCGCTTACCTTCTACAGGGGGAGGGGAGGAGGAAGAAGAAGGGAAGGGTTGAGGGATCGAGGGAGGAAAAGAAACAGAAAACAATAAAAAAGGGAAAGGAAGAACAAAAAAAGAAGCACAAATATTTAACCAGACATAACAAATCAAGGCAAAAAATCAGAAAAAGAGCCAATGAGAAACAAACAAAGCAACAATCAGGAGGAATCAGGAGGTTGAAGTTGTGCTGATAGGGCTAAAAGAAAAATAAAGGGGAGGTGGTTCAGACATGCAGTGCAGAGAGAAGACCAGAAGCCAGTGGGCTTTGATGCCAACTCTATTTCCAGGCAGCAGTGGTAAAAACTACACATATTTTGAGGGGGTAAAAACTATACATTTCCTTCCCAGCGGCAGTGCATTAAAGCATACGGCAGACATAGCAGTTCCAACAACAGTGTAATTGCGCGTGTGTTTTTCCCCCCATAAAAACTTGATTCTATTACAGTGATATACTGTATCAAAAAAATAAAAACCATCACTCTGGGTTCAGGATCTTGGCAGAGACAGCTAAGTGAGAGCGTAAGACAGGCCCAACCAGGGACAGTCCGTTACAGCCCAGAGGCTTTTGTGTGCAGAGTGTGGAGAGCCGCAATGCTTACTTTCTACCCTTAACAACGAGGTTTGGACAAGCTTTTTTTTTTTTTTTTTTTAACCTTCCTCACTCCTCTCGCCCCACTCAGAGTTAAAGTCAACACAGCCAGTCTTCCACACCAGTTGTTAAGGATAAGAAAGATGTGTTTCTTTTCCGTTTTCTTCCTTTTTTTATAAAGAAAACAATCAAGGTAGTTGTTGACCCAGAAATTGCTGTTGTCCAAATTCGCCAAGAGGTTTGAATGTTCCGGAAAAACTCGGAACTGGGAGAACAGCAGTGACTGGGTCAAGAGCATTCCGCTTTCCCGGTGCTTGTAAAGGGGCTTTGTGTGAGACAATCACTTGTGTGTAAGTGTGTGTGTGTGTGTGTGTGTGTGTGAGAGTGTGTGCATGTGAGTGTGCACACGCGGCATGGTTCGAGAGTGTGTGTGTGTGTGTGTGTGTGTGTGTGTGTGTGTGTGTGTGTGTGTGTGTGTGTGTGTGGCTCCAAGTGCACTGCGAAAGCCGTGAGCAGGCCAGTGGCAGGCGTACCTTGTTGGCCCAGGCGTCCTCGTCCCAGGAGGTGAGCTGCAGGACCCTGATGATCTCGTGGATCTCCGTGCTCATCTTGTCCACGGTGAAGCAGCGGTTCTTCAGGGCCTCCTCCACACCCTGGCTGCCCGACGTCTTGGTCGTCACAAAGATCTTGATTCCTGGGCAAATAGAACGAACATCTCTCTTTGTTTTTGTGCCATGAAGGTTATGTTTTTGCCGGCATTTAGCGGCCTGTCTGTTAGCAAAATAACTCAAAAACTCATAAATGTATTATTCTGAAATGTTGACAGTAAGTCGGTATTGTCACTGCCTCGTAGTGATTCTTTTTTGGTGAAAATTGGTGCATTGGTTACCTCATAATTAACATGGCAAATCCCATTGAAGAAATAATAAAAAAACTGAACTGTTTGGCGAAGGTCTGCATTCTCGGAGTGCTTTTCTAGTTACTCTAGTCACTAGATAAGGGGCTGAGAATATGGAGGGTTTTCACTGGCTTAGGCCACTGAGGCTGAAATGGGGGGCATAAAGCTTTTTTCAAAGTTTTTTTCCAACTAGTGCTTCCAACTTGTTCCCTGTACATTTTTTTTGTTTACAAGTGTCATTTGGGTTAGAACACCACCACGCCTCACCTCGCCTCTACGCATTCTGACTTCATTATTCTCCTCACAATGACTGTTTCATTTCAATGTCAAATCTGTGCTCTACCTATGCCCTGGCCATCTAATTTCACTCCTCCCCGTCATCTGTTCCTTATTATAGCGTCCAGATGGTGGACACACACCCTTAACCCCTGAACAAGGACCACCTCTAACGCTTACAAGCCAATAACATTCATGGAAATACTGATACCGACTGACTGTCATTACATGTCAGGGCTGCTGGGGACAGCTCTATCAGGCAATCCTGTTCAAACCTGCATACGCTAGGAGGACTGATAGGGCACGCTCTGATGGCATGATAATACACACTTCCTGGTTCACCTTTTTTTTTAGTTTACATTCACTTGATACCAGCAACTGGTCTTGGGGGCCCAGATATTGTAAAGTGGAACATGGAACATGGAACATTCTTCATCTTGTGGCTCAGGTAAAGGCAAGGTGAAGCTGACATATATGAGCTATATAATGCTTGCTATTTGATACCTGACAAAAGATCTTGTTCTGACACATGATTTAGATCACCACTTATCATCAGTAGCCGGTCTCTCAGTTAAATAGAACGTGGATGACAGTATAAGGATGAGAAGGGACAGCAGAACGGTAACACGCCTTTTTAAACAGCAGAGGTGACAGAATCTCATACACACACCTGGTGGCAGTTGGGCGATACCAGTGTGTGGATACTCATTTCCCCTTCATCTTTTGATATTTGGGGTAACACTTTCTATGAAGCTTGTACTCACAAGACTCTATAAACACATTCATAAAGGCTTATAATGCATTCATAAAGTATGTAAAGTGTTCATAACAATTTATACATACACATTACTAGGTATTATAATGCTATGTCATAAAACATTTTCCAACTTTAAGTTAGACATAGCATTCGTGGTTATAAACCTTTATCTGCCTAACCAGTGCAGTCATGACTTTGTACAAATAGTTATAAATACTAAGTTCAACCATCATTAAGTTTTATGAAGGCTCTATAACCCTTTATGACTGTGTTTATAAAGTCTTAATAGACAGTGTTACCATGTTTGGTTACCTGAGATGAGGACGGGCAGCAGCTCCTTGACCGTGTTCATGGAGTTGACCAGCATGACACGATGCTCCTGGTGCGTGAGCTCCTGTTGACGTTCGTCAATCATCTTGGCCATCTTCGTCATGCCTGGCAACAGAGACAGAGGGATGGAGAACTGGAGTTAAGTGGAATGGAGTGGAGGGGTTACTTCTATGGGGACATGTAATTTCTGTGTCCTTCAGAGAAGTCGTTTTGGCCTTTTTATAAGTCGCTTTGGATAAAAGCATCTGCTAAGTGTAATTTTATGTAATGTAATGTAAAGAGATGGTCTAATTATCTTTTGCTTACTTTGTTCTCCTCTGAGTATTGTCTGTAGCTTCTTTATATCCTCTATTGCAAATTGCTTTGGATAAAAGCGCCTGCTAAGTGTAATGTAATGTCAATACAAACTACTTTAGATAAACATTTGCTATAAACGTTTCGACGAACGTTTTCTATCAGAAGGACATTACTGTGTGCTGAGCCAAAATCCTGCATAAGATATTCCCTTTTCTATTCTACAGTTCTGCTCTTGTCCGTTTTTATTTCGAAGTTAGTTCATTGAGGTTCACAAAAGCAAAGGAACAAACTGATCCACCTCAGCCTTGTTTGTATAGCAAATACAATTATTAAATTATATTACACTTACATTATATTACACTTAGTACACAATGTAATGTAATGTAAGATTACGGTGATGTAATGTAATATTACAGTAAACCATGAAGAAGCACTGGTCAAGGACTAATGTATCGTTTTCAAGTTAAAGGAATGAGTCCTTCAACAGGGACAGATCCTTGGGCTCACCTGGTCCCAGATTCTTTGTGTACGTGATCAGATCTTCCATGGACTCGACCACCGCAGCCACCGAGAGATACTCCAGGATACCTTTGCATACACGGATGATCTTACGCACCTATGGAATTCAAAGAGGGGAGAAGGAAAAAATCTCAGCACTTCCGCATGCCTCCAGTAAGAAAAAAAACATACTACAACACTTCATAGCATGACAGCATATATAGTGTCCCCTCCTCAGAGGTTTGGAAAGCCCTCAGAGAGTGAATGCCCCCTTTTGGGTCCCTCTGCGTTTTTAAGTTATGATGTAAGGACCATCTCCATCATGGCTAAACATGATACCATTACATTATTAAGGTAATGTAATGTAATATTACAGTAAACCATGAAGAAGCACTGGTCAGTGACTAATGTGCCCACAAATTTCACTGCATGTCCTACTCTACCCAGTATGTCTATGCAAGTGACAATAAAACATCCTTGTATCCTTGTACATGAGACACAGGGGCCCACCGGCTCAGCTAATGAGCTGGCAAGGCTTCTTGTTGTTTGGATCACTCCTCCACTCTTTTCCTTCTGCCTCCCCCTCTCTTAATGTTACCCAGAGATGACATTCCCTGACCTTCACCCCCTCCTCCTCCTCCTCCTTCCTTTCCCGCTAGGCTCCAAGCTGTGGCCTAGACCCTTGCTGTGCAACATAAACACTTTGCAGGCTTTGCTGTGCTCTGCAGGACACATGTGCGGCACATCCAAACAGCCTGTCCCAGGAGGGGTAGTGGGACGGGATGTATTCCCGTTGCTGAGGAGGACATTTCTGTAAACCGAGACTAGATTGGGCTCAGGAGGGAGGGAGGGAGAGAGGGAGAGAGGGAGGGAGGGAGAGAGGGAGGGAGGGAGAGAGTGAAGATAAAAGACAGCAGAAAGGTGGAGAAGAGTGCCAAGAGAAGGATGGGGGTTGTATCGAGGGCAAGAAAACAAACAAAAAGCAAATGGTGCATTGGTGACTGGAGGCGATGCAGGGAAAATAAAAAGGGAAATGAAGAAATGTTTACAGGAAGACAGAAGAAAAGAAAATAAAAAAATGTGGGGTAAAAACAGGGGAATCATTGAGTGGCAAGGACAGGTCATATAAGAAGGAAATAAAATAGGATAATAACACCAAATAACAGAAAAGAAAAATAACCACAGTGGTGAGAGAGCTGTTTGAGCAAAGACAATGTGACTTTAGTTAAGATGAACAGGACCAGTCCCCTGGGAAACCCCATGCTGTACCTCAGCCTCGTCGAAGGTCAGCAGAAGGTCAGAGGTGCCAGACAGGATGCCTCTGGAGCCATCGATGAGGTAGTCCCTGGCTGGCACGGAGTAGGGGTCAGCCTTCAGCATAGACGCTGCCTGCACCAGCTTGGTGCATGCATTCTCCACCCTGTCAGGAAACAACAAGATGCACTGTTAGCATAATAAGCACAGCTGTTTTTTTCAGCATCATAATCATTCTCTCTAGACTTCAGCAGCACTTTATGGTATATATACACACAGTACAGGCCAAATGTTTAGACACACCTTCTCATTCAATGTGTTTTCTCTACTTTCAGGACTATTTACATTGTAGATTCTCATTAAAGGCATCAAAACTGTGAATGAACACATATGAAATTATGTACTTAACACAAAACTGGTAAGTCTTAACTTTTTGTTAAGTAAATAATTCCACATGTGTTCATTTATAGTTTTGATGTCAGAGTCTACAATGTAAACATAATGAAAGTAAAGAAAACATATTGAATGAGAAGGCGTGTCCAAACTTTTGGCCTGTACTCTATATTAGCCTGATGGCACAGAAACATGTAGACAATCACAATATCTGAGCTTTGACCTTTGCTTGTCACAAAGGCAGGAAACAAAGAACTGATCATCATTACTCATCATGACGAAATATGAACGAGGCCACTTTCACGATGCCATGAGTCAGCGAGAAATAGAGAAAAAGAGCCTTGATGTGTGAAGTGGTCTTGAAGTGTGAAGTGTGTGCAAAAAATGGCCGCCTGAACATAGATTTGTTTCTGCACAGTCCCATTGATTATTACCTCGGCCAAGGAGCCAATGTTATTATTAAATTCACTGTTTGTTGGTTAGTTGGTGCGCTTGCTTGGCTTGTTTGCAGGCTGAATCTGGGAAAAACTACTAGTCCGATTTTCATGAAAGTCAGTGCATAGGTAGAGCACGAACCCAGGAACAGCCCCATAAAGATTTGGACCAGATTTAACTCATTGAGCCCTAACTACACATTCAGTTTAGCTTTTGCTGATGTCACAACAAGATATGGCACTCTCTAAGTGCCTTTTTTGTGACCATTATAACTGTCCAAATCTTTCAAACATGTTCCAAGTTCACCGATCTCCCCATTGAGAGTAAAAAAAAAAAACACAATTCTGTATTAAACAGCACAGAAAAGAGACTCCTGGTTCAAACAAAGCACACTCCCAAACACTCCCAATCCAATCTCCACCAGGGCGTTTATAGTGTTACAACTAACACTGAAAATATAATTTACACAGTTAAATAAAATAAAAATGGCAGTTTTTTAAACAACTAAAACTAAAAAGAACCTTAAAGTAACAAGGCAAAACCAATTAAAACAAGACAGTTATTTGTTCAAAGTGATTTATTCTTATGTATTATTACCTTCAACAAAACAAGATCAAGTTCAAAGTATTTCTTGTCATACACAGCAAGAAAAACAGGTTTCTCTGTAATGAAAATCCAGGATCTATAAATCACAGCTGTCCTAGCACCTCAAGTAAAACTGAATAAAATCTACACTAAAACTAAATAAAAACTACACCAAGACTAGCCAACTGTCAAAATAACAGCAACCTAAAACTATAAATGCACTTGTCAGACTAACTAAAACTAAACTGAAGCTAACAAACAAACTGAACATCTAAATGTAAATGTAAAAAACTAATGAAAAATTCAAAACTATAATAACTCTGGTCTCTCCACACTGCAGCGACTGAAGGAAATAAAGCATGTAAATGTGCGGCCATGCTCCGGGCACTCTGCTCTGCTCTGCTGATGGAGGCTATACGTCCAGCGTGACAGCTTTCCGCCGAGCTCCACGCTAACTCCCTGGGCGACGCAGCAGCCAGCGAACATTACTCACCAGTGTCACGGGGAGACGGAGTAAGGGTGGAGGGGTGGGGTGGATGAGGGAATGGGGGGGGGGGGGGGGGGGGGGGGGTAGGGAAGAAAACGTCCCTGCAAACGTCAGCAAAAAACTGGCCATGGAGACAAGGCCAGATAAATCAAAGCCCCCTGAACACCCCCACCCCCACCCCCATAGACACCACCACCACCATCAGCATCCACCCATCCTAAACTGCACCACCCCCCCCCCCCCCCCCCCCACACACACACACACACACACAAATGCACAACAGCAGGCAGCAGCAAAGCCCAGAAGCAACACGCGTTCTCATTCCCATTCCCACACAATTCCAGAACTTCCTGCATTTGGCCACGGGCCAGGAAGTGCATCTGGGAGAGGGAGATGTGTATCCTTCTCGAGCCGCCCCGTTTGTGAGGCATTGTTTTAAGGGGTTAGGAAAATATTATGAAAGAGACATCAAGGTACCTCAGGGTTTCCATCCCCTCTCTGCTGGGCGAGCTATGCAGAAGGCAGCCCAAGGTGATGGTGTTTGCATGGCAATGTATGTGCATGTTAATGAGTGCAGTGTGTGTGTGTGTGTATGTGTGTGTGTGTGTATATGTTTGGGGGGGTGGGTGGGGGGTTGATTGGGGGAATAGAGTAAGAGTTGGCCCAAGACTCGTGGAGTCAGCATTGTCCTTCAGTGTACAGTCATAAGGGACACACACACACTCACACACACACACACACACACACACACACACACACACACACATACACACAATGACGTTCACACCAACTCCATCAACACACTAACATTTCCTCTCACATACACTCGCGGGCCCACTTCCAAACACCTGCACACACACGCACACCCTCTCTCTTGTTCTCACTCTCACACACAAACACACACATGCAGCCCTATGACCTTCCAAAGACACATAGCACTTCCCTGCGCATACGTCTACATAAGCACAGCGGTTAGTAATACAGGCTTTAGTGGTACTTGCACTATCCTGATCCACATTGCATGTGCAGACAGATTCTGGTACATAGCCTGATTATCAATGCATGGACAGACACAAACAGCATTGTCCACATAAACACAGACACAGGCACACACACATACACCACATAAGCACAGTAATTAGTGATTCTAGTACATCTGATACATATCATGATGTTTATTGCATTGACAGACACACACACACAAGCAGCATTTCCCAGATAAACACAGACACACATAAGCACAGTATTAAGTGTGTCTGGCCGATATCCTAATAGTCATGGCATGGCAAGCCCCTTGGTTCCCAGTGTGTGTAATGCCCTTATAGAGGATAAACTCGTTGGCATACACAAGCCCCCCCACCCCACTTTAGCATAGGGGGGGGGGGTTGGGGTGGGCATTGAGGGCAGTGGGGGCAGTGGGGGGGGGGGGGGGGGGTTGAAAAGTGGATCAGCCTGAAGGAGACCAGCTGGCACAACACTAGCTCAAGCTGCAGAGACAAACCAAGCAGAAAATAAAAAACCCATGGAAAAACTAAAACGCCTGAGGATGTTGAACACAGCCCTGAAAAGGCCACGTGTTTCAGATGCGGCACCCAGCTCATCATCCACCTTCCCTCAACCCCTCCCATAACCCCACAACCCCCCAACCGCCAACCCCAGCCACCAGCCCCAGCCCCAGCATCTGCAACATCTAAGGCTGTTTACTGGCCTGTTAATTGGACACTGTTAACCATTAGACCACTACCCCCCCACCACCACCCCCCCCCCTCCCAAAAACAGACAGCAATTAGCAGTGCTCCAGAGACAACATGCGACAACAGCATAGCCTGGAAGGCGTGAATGCACCGAGATGGAGTTTTAAAGGTGGTGTAGACGGGGACTACTGACTACTGTGCGTGTGTAACTGGAGTCTCTTTTACAGTTTAGGGAGCGAACAGCAGCGAGAGGGAGAGGCGTTCGGTAATGGCTTTCCACACGAGGGCCATTCGTCGGGGCTTAACAAAGCGCAGCTGTCCGGAACGATCCGTAGGGCTGATTTATGAGGCTGCCTCCCCGCTCCATAGGGGAGCCTCCCTGGGCAAACATAGGCAGGCAGGGCTTCAGCGACACTGCACAGTACAGCACAGTGGAGCACAGCGGAGCAGTGCAGCCAATGCAGATCAGCCAGTCAGCTAGCTAAGGCCCCATACTTATAATGCAAACTCAACCGTCAGCCAGGGGCCCATATTTACAATGCAACTTCAACAGCAAGGACCAGTCTTTGTAATGCAACCTCAGCAGTTAACTAAGGCCCCAGTATTTATAATGCAACTTCAACAGCCAGCTAAGGCCCCAGTATTTAAAATGCAACCTCAGTATTTATAATGCAGCCTGAACAGGACCCAGTGTTCATAATGCAACCTCAACAGCCAGTCAGCGCCCCATATTTACAATGCAACCTCAGCAGCTAACTAAGGCCCCATAGTTATAATGCAACCTCAACAGCCAGGCAGGGCCCCGTATTTACAATGCAACTTCAACAGCTAACTAAGGCCCCAGTATTTATAATGCAACCTTAACAGCTAACTAAGGCCCTAGTATTTAAAATGCAACATTAACAGCTAACTAAGGCCTCAGTATTTATAATGTAACCTCAACAGCAAGGGATCAGTCTTTATAATGCAACTTCAACAGCCAGCCAGGCCACAGTATTTATAATGCAACCTCAGTATTTATAATGCAATTCAAACAGCCAGTCAGTACTTATAATGCTACGTCAACAAAGACCAGTATTTATAATGCAATCCAAACAGCCAGGGCCCAGTCTTTGTGATGCAACCTCAACAGCAAGCCAGGCCACAGTATTTACAATGCAACCTCAACAGGACCCAGTGTTCATAATGCATCCTCAACAGCCAGCCAGGGCAGAGTATAATGCAATCCAAACATCCAGTCAGGACCCAGTATTTATAATACTACCTCAACAGAGAGCAGTATTTATAATGCAGCCTCAATGGGACCCCATATTCATAATGCAACCTCAATAACCAGCCAGGGCACAGTATTTGTAATGCAATTCAAACAGCCAGTCAGGACCCAGTATTTATAACCTCAACAGGGCCCGGTATTTATAATGCAACATCAACAGCCAGCCAACGAGGTCACTGTATTTCTAATGCAACCTCAACAGGACCCAGTGTTGATGATGCATCCTCAAAAGCCAGCCAGCCAGAGCACAGTATTCATAATGCAATCCAAACAGCCAGCCAGGGCTGAGTATTTATAATACTACAACAGTATTACTTCAAGCACAGTATTTACAAGGCATCCTCAACAGCCACCCAGCTAGGGCACAGTATTTATAATACATTTATAATCGCCAACAGCCAGCTAGCCAGGGCTAAATATTTATATTTATTTAGGCAGCCTTAACAGGCCTGTGCCCGGTACTTATCATGCCATATCTGACCTTTGCCTGGGCAGAGGAAGGGGCAACTGCAGTGGCCGGGGAAAAGAGAGAGAGAGGGAGAGGGAGTTAGTGTCTGTGTCAAAGGGAATGAGAGTGCAGTACAGTGTAGTGTTTATGTGTGTGTGTGTGTGGTGTGTTTGGTGTGTGTGGTGTGTGTGGTGTGTGTGGTGTGTGTGGTGTGTGTGGTGTGTGAGTGTGTGAGTGTGTGAGTGTGTGAGTGTGTGAGTGTGTGAGTGTGTGGTGTGTGTGTGTGGTGTGTGGTGTGTGTGTGCGCGGTTGTGTGCAGTTGTGTGGGTGCTTGTATGTGTGTTGGGGGAAATGGGTGGATAGTGAGAGAATGGTAGGGGTGTGTGTGTGTGTGTGTGTGTGTGTGTGTGTGTGTGTGTGTGTGTGAGACTGTATGTGTGTTGGGGGGGGGGTGGATAGTGAAAGAATAGCAGGGCTGTTTGTGTGTGTGTGTGTGTGTGGGTGTGTGTGTGTGTGTGTGGGTGTGTGTGTTTACACATGTGTGAACTTTAGACAGAGAAAGTGCATTTCTTCATTTTCTTCAGGCTCTTCTCATATTTCTCCTTTGTGTTGTGTGTCCTGGGCCGTCTTCAATTCCCCCAAACAAAAGGCACAGAGAGAAAGGCCGCAAAGTGATACCAGGGGAGCTCAGCCATTCTATATTCATAACACAAATTTCATCACAATGGCTGCACTAAACGGCTGTGGAGAGAGGTGTGTGTGTGTGTGTGTGTGAGTGTGTATGTGAGTGTGTGTGTGATGTATATTCATAACACACATTTCATCACAATGGCTGCACTAAACGACTGTGGAGAGGTGTGTGTGTGTGTGCGTGTGTGTGTGTTGGTCTTATTTGATGAATGTAAGAGCTATTTTATAGTCATAACACAAATTTCATCACAATCGCTGTGCTAACCAGCTAGGGAGAGAGGAGAGGAAAATGTGTGACTGTGACTGTGTGTGTGTGTGTGTGTGTGGTGTGTGTGCGGTGTGTGTGCGGTGTGTGTGCGGTGTGTGTGTGTGTGTGTGTGTGTGTGCGGTGTGAGTGTGAGTGTGTGTGCGGTGTGAGTGTGTGTGTGTGTGTGTGTGCGGTGTGAGTGTGAGTGTGTGTGTGTGTGTGTGTGTGTGTGTGTGTGTGTGGTGCGTATCGTGGCCTTACTTGATGAATGCAGGCGGCATGTCCCTTTTCATAATCTGGTCCTCTGTGGTTCCGACGGTCTCTTTACCCACCTGAGAACAAAAAAGCAGACACAAACATAAACAGATAACCAAACAAAATACATTTTTAAAAAGAAATACTGGTAACACTTGATTTTACAGTTACTCTTTTAGTGTATCTTCACATGTAACAGCATGTAATATTATGTACTTACATACCTAACACTAACACTGACCCTAACACAATGGTAACCAGTGCATAATGTTACATGCTGTTACACACTTTGTTAGACTGTATCCAATTGATGTAACAGCGACAGTAAAATAAAGTGTAACTGAAATACCATGAAGCACCAGTCACCTCAGTATGGACCCACACAGGCTTTACAGGGACAGCAGTATACACTGTGGGAATGTGTCCCACTTAAAGTCTTCATCGGACTGGGGGGGTAGTGGGGCCGGGGGGGAGCGTTGCAGGGTTCAGTAATGGGGGCTCGATAACACACTGTCTAAACAGCTCAGGCTGTATTCTGCCACGGGGATTGAGAAGAACCAGCCATCCTGCCACCAACGCCCTTACACACACACACACACACGCACGCACACACACACACACAAGAATCCTTCCGTCTTCTCCCATGCCCCCAACCACATACAGCCACGCATCTTCCATTCCTTCCGCTTGTGTCCACCCCCCCCCCCCCCTTTCCCACCCACCCCCCTCCCTCCCTCCTTCCCTCCTACCCCCCATCTCTGACTCAACCTTGCCAGGGTGAGCTCAGCGTTCATTTGTCTGCCTGGTAACGACACCCTTGTTGCTGACCTGCCTCTCAAATGTCATATCTATAAAAGAGACCCATACATTAGCAGCACAGAGGAACATTGTCAAGACGACTCACAACAACCGCCCCCCCCCCCCCCCCCCCCCCCAGGACCACCCCCCCCCCCCACAGGATCTCTTCTGACCCCTTCACCGATGTCATCACGGAGAATCTTCATTAACAAACTGCCCTTTTAAATAGCTCTTTGTTGGCCATGAAAGTAGTCCTGTGCATACCCTCCTATATATTTATATGCCACCAATAGAGTTATACCTACATTTCTGGGTTTAACTATGACTACTGAACACTAAACTTTAACACTAAAACTTAGTGTTAAAAAAAATCACGGGAGTGCCCCATTGTGACTATGCGCTTTTTAATTCATGACTAACTTATCTAAAGAGAGTAGCATCGTGGTGGGCAGAGAAATGTGGCAAGACACAAGCTATTTAAGTATGCATATTTCCTGTATATTTATACGCAAACAACAGAGTAGTACCTGCATTTATGGTCTAACTATGACTATATAAGGACTTAGCTGGAAACTAAACTGCCCCACTGTAATAAAGTCTACACATTTCATTTCCTAGAAGGTTAACTAACAATCACTAAACCAACTCTCTTTTACTCTGTCCCCATGTGGTAAGTATGTGTGCCTGTAGTGTCCCTGCTCTGGGAAACGTCCTTAGGCACATGCATCTCCCTGTATGTATGAAGGTCTGCTTACTCTATGTTCCCCTACACCTCTGTCAGCTTATGTCCTCCTTTTTGTAAGTCGCTTTGGATAAAAGCGTCTGCTAAATGTAATGTTATGTAATGTAATGTAATAAAACAAGCTAGAGCTACTACTAATTTTCATTAGTAATGTGCGGCATGCTCTCACTCAATCATTTTTCCCCTGAAGGCCACACAGCCCCACAGGGTCACGCCATACAGCACTTGTGAGTCATTTACAACGCAGTTAGTCAGTCTGTCTGACTTCCCATATCTCTGGAGCTCCACCTTCATTCCCCAGCCTACCCCACCCCACACACCACACCACACCATACCACCGCACCACCCCCACCCCCACACATCACGTCATCTCAAGACCAACAGGTGGGAACATGCCACACGTAGCGTTCACAGGCAAGGAGCTCCCTGTGATTTCCAGCGTGCAGAATCAGCGTTCGGGTATGCGAGCAGCTCAAAGATGCGAACGAGTGCGACCGCATCTAAATCTGGCCTCCAGACAGACCACAGCTTCTGCTTTTCAAACGCCCTCAATTAGAATTTGGGTGAATAGAACAGAGTAAAGAAAGAAATAGAATAAAGACGTTTTTCAGTAGCTAATGTGGGAACAACAACAAAACGGGTACCATGACGACAGTGTGAGAGTCAGAACTAGGCGTGAGGAGGAAGGGAATGCCATGCTTGAGCTGGGGGTAAAAGTTCATCGGGCCTGGCAATGCCATCCAGCTGACGTATTGGCTCTGGCCTGCCCCTCCGTCCAGAAGGACATTTCCTTTTCTCTCCTTGACCGGGGCAGGGGCACACACATACACACATACACATACACACACAAACACACAACACAGACACACACACACACACACACAAACACACCACAGACACACACACACAAACACACCACAGACACACCACACACACACAACATACACCACACACACACACCACACACACACACACACACACACACACACACACACACGCTACACACACGCCACACACCAGGAGGCAGACAGTTGACATTCATCCTCCAGAGAAAGTCGGTGCCAGGCTAAAAAAGGGAGACGGGGGGGACCCACACTCACACTCACACTCAGTTTGTTATATAGAGAGCAGGAGGCTGGCAGCGAATTCCAACTCCAGCATTCCTGCCGGCCTCGCGAAACATGAACAAAAGCCAAAAACAGCCGTCTGAGGTACAGCAGACCAGGGCCTGGCTGGCCGGCTGGCTGGCTGGCTGGCTGGATGGCCGAACGGACCCCCCACCCTGTCCACTCTGCCCACCCCTGCTCACCCCCCCCCTGCTCACCCCCCCCCCCCCCCCTGCTTTAACTTGCCAAAACCAATGACACACCGGGCAACTCTTTGGACCAGCACTGCTGTCGAAAGCCAGCCGCCGACAAAAACAGCAGCTGTGAGGACTAAATGGGTTTTGGACCGTGACAAATAGAGGCACAGCGGTGTTCAATAAATGGTGTTCTAATAAACTTTGTTCACTTTGAACATTTTTTTGTTCCCCAAGTACAGTACAGTAGGTATTACAACCCCATCTAGAACAATCTGTCAATGTCTCACACCGTCTTCTTTAAGCTATAAAACCTGAACAGACACATAGTTTATCTGTTCCTACTGCTGCAGGTGTAAAGGTTAACACACCTCCTCCAGAGGAGTAAAGGGCTATATACTGAGCCCTTCTCGACATAAACGTACCTCAGATTTACCGTGACTAAGCCGATTGCATGAGGGGTTTTACTGGACAGCGAGTCGTTTACTTAGCACGGCGTGAATCATAGCGATGGGGGCCGTGACTTCAATGGCTATCTCTAAGCCAGCGTCTGGAATGCTTTCATAAGGTGTCAGGCCCTCGCTCTCTGTATTTTATCTGCGATGCGAGCGATATGGCCGAGGGGGGGGGGGGAGAGGACCAACGTGTGGCTTTCAAAGCAACTCAACTCCATGTAGGGGGAAACTGCTGATGGCTGGAAATATTACACTAGCGTTAAACAACGGGGAAAGGGAAGGGAAGAGAAGAGAGCAGGTTTGGGCAAGACAAAAGAACCAGAGTTGCGTTGCGTCATGAAAATGCAACCACCAGTTCGTGTCTGTCTGTCGTCCTCTGTGGTCAAGTCGTCCAGGGCACCACTGGGCCACGTTTAAATGTGTGGAGTGACTCAAAGCATTCCTATGTGGCAGGGGGGGTCAGGGGGGGTCACACACTGCCAGGGGGGCATGACCCAGCACTGGAGACATACCCCACTGACCAAGTCAACGATGTCGTCATTTTGGGATGAAGTCACCAACCTTTACCCCCTTTCCGACGCCACACACACACATATTGAGACCCCCCTCACACACACACACACACACACACACACACACACACACACACACACACACACACAC
Organism: Setipinna tenuifilis; assembly: GCA_030347295.1. Taxonomy (NCBI): domain Eukaryota; kingdom Metazoa; phylum Chordata; class Actinopteri; order Clupeiformes; family Engraulidae; genus Setipinna; species Setipinna tenuifilis. The sequence goes on along the minus strand of CM059287.1, from coordinate 7,209,209 downwards.
ACCGAGATCCCCCCCCCACACACACACACATACACACACACACACACATACACACACTCAGACCCCCCACACACACACTAACACACACACACACACACTCAGATACAGTTAGGCCTGCCTCCTGACTCACATACTCCCTAATTAGTTTGACAGGAAGTGTTACTTTTAACGGTTTCATCAGCCACCTGTCCTTACACACAATGCAGATTGTCGCTTGTGTGTGTGTGTGGTGTGGATTCACTGTAATTAAGTCAAGTGGAACAACACAAATTTTTTTGCCTGAAGGTACAAAGCAATTACAAAACTATTTCCCCTGCATCCCACAATGATAAGCGCAGAAAGCAAGTGAACCATGACAACAAAGTTTTGCTCGAAAAGACACAGGAAATGAGGTCATCTTCCTGCATCATCTTTCTACACTCATCACTTTCAGTGCATAAAAGCATAGCCATAGAAAGTCACTACCTCGACCTAGTCCACAATCAGCAAAGTTCAATAATTGCTGCATGAATCGATGCATGAATAAATGAATGGATGGATGTAGTGAGAAAGAGGAGGAAATTGGCTAAAGGGGGGGGGGGGGTGAGAGAACAAAAATCCACACTATTTTCCAGCTGCCAACAGCCAGATGGAGAGAGCCAGGCTCCCAGCCGCTGATAAAGTGGCAGAGTCTATGGGAACAGGCGAGGCTTTGTTGCAGTGCACTCAATTCTCCCCATCCCCACACAGAGAGCCTCTCACAGAGGCTGGAGTGGGCCCGGACACTGGGCACACTGACGGCCATCACACACACACACACACACACACACACACACACACACACACACACTGGGGCAGGCTGCCGAGTCTAACATTGTTAGGCCATAATACGCAACATCTTAGGGTTCGAAGCAAAACCATTTTGAAATGCCAAATTGGCACCAAACGAACAGAAGAACCTTTCGACGGATGCCATCTTGGCTTATGATAACCACAACCCTCTTTACTCACCAGTGTTTCCTAAGATTTAGCACCTAAACACTGTTTTTTTACTACTAGTACAAAGCCTGTTAAAACAAGTCATGCTTTGCTTTTTATCTCCAGACTCTCGAGAACCGCAGCTGATTTTAAAACATTTGCCACAAAAATACCTTTAAAAAATCTCTATTGGTTCTCTAAAAACAGGCGATTTCTTAATTGTGAGGTCTCTGAACGTTCGTGAGAGTGTGGGGGCATACATGCACATTGCATGAAGCAAATGTTATCATCACAGACCTTCAAGGAGGGGACACACAGACAAAACTTGCTTAAGATAGAGGCTTTCAGCAACATGTGTACCAGACCGAAGTAAAAAAAAGACATTCTGAAACTGCTGTGCGCTCGAGCAGGGGAGGGCCAGGCATCCCCAAAATATCACCCTGGTGTTTCATATTGGCTAAAGGCACACACACACACACACACACACACACACACACACACACACACACACACACACACACACACACACATATTGGCTAAAGGCAAACACATGTAGCGGTAATGCCTGCTGAAGGTCACCAGCTGCCAGACTACAGATCTTTCATGCAACTGACACATCGTGTCAAGCATGGCTTTGGAAATAGGGGAGGAAGTGGACTGGGCCCATTGAAGGTGTTGAGAGGAACAAATCAACGGGGGGGCGAGGGTGTGTGTGTGTGTGTGTGTGTGTGTGTGTGTGTGTGTGTGTGTTGGGGGGGGGCGTCCGATCATGGTGTTGGCCAAGAGAGACCAGAGACAGCACCTCCCACCAAACACTCCTCCATGCCCCTTATGCACCCAAACCCCCAAACCCCCAGCCGACCACCACCCACCACACACCTTTATTCTGCTTATTCCACCAGGACAGTGACACACACTTTCCATTTTTCCGCTCATACCGAGGACCAATTTGCATGGCCCGTGATCTCACTGAGGGGGGTTCCCAGCAGAAAACTTGGTTTTGATCAGGAGCAGCTTCCTTGGCAACAATCACAAACACGCACAAACACACACACACACACGTAGGAAAAGAAAGAGAGAAAGAATGAAAGGAAGAAAGAAAAAACTGGGAGAAAAATGGGGCGAGGGAGAGATGGACACACACACACACACACACAGCACAACCTCTAACAGGATAACGAATGTCAGGTCAATCAGCTTTCCATCTGTCTCCCTACCTCAGTGTTTCCCAAACTTCTAACCGCTTTGTACCCCCGGGGACACTCTGTCCTACCAAGTATCCCCATGAGTATTTTCACACAATAATTGTGCATATTATATAGCCTAGTAATAATGCAGTTCCAATTGGGTTCTATATGGGATAGCTTGAATGTAATGTCTTTTTCCACATATAGTATGTATACTTAATCTATATGCTAGTAGAAACTGAGAACTCATTCATTCACAGATTTATTTTGTGTACCCCCTTAGAGTTGATCCAGGTACTTGTACCGCAGTTTGACGATCTCACTGCCCTATCTGAACACAGTCCATCAGGCAGGGGAGCATGATCAGTGATGAGTCATAGGGAAGAGGGGAGAGGGAAGAGAAAAAGGAAAGAAGAGCCACAGGTTTTCCTGGCTGCACCGACAACCTTCGTTTCCCCTTATGGCTAAGATCATCAACTGCTCATCATCGTGGGTGGAGGCAGGCGTGTTCGTCAGTACACTGGGCTCACTGTCCCAGTAACACACACACACACACACACACACACACACACACACACACACACACACACTTGTATCCATGCACACATATGCATATACACACACACATGTGCATACGCACACACTTGTGCATACGCACACACATGTGCATACACACATATGTGCATACGCACACATATGTGCATGCACCCACCACAAACACACCCACATAAATGCATACAGACCCACACACACACACAGATGCATACACACAGACCCACACTCTCATGCATTCACACACACACACGTTTCCATGCACACTTACGCATACACACACATATGTGCATACGCACACACATGTGCATACACACACATATGTGCATACACCCACCACACACACACCCACATAAATGCATACAGACCCACACACACACACACACACAGACACACACGCACACACACAGATGCATACACATAGACCCACACTCTCTTTTGTCTCTCACTCAACATCTGCTGGAACAGACGACCCATCCGAGGGATGACCAAGCCTTCCTGACTTGGCTCCTGCCATTTCCTTACACACATGTACATGTACAGTACACACACACACACACACACACACACACACACACACATCACCCCACCACACCGCCCACCCCTGCACCCCCCGACGCCAACCCCCAATCCCTTCTCAACAGGACTATAGGGACACTGCGTAGGATGGACGCACCGCTGGGACTTTGAAAGAGGCGATAGCGGTCATCTGCACACTAACACAAAATGACAATACATTCATCACTATTTTTCCCTGTGAGGACGGATCATATTACTCTAAATGTCCCCACTGAAACCACAGCTAGTATGGGCAGCGAGATAGATAACTGGTGACAACTAGCCCGAAATAAGGCTGGCAGGTTGCAGGAAAGAAATCCTATCTTTGGCCTATCGTCTGTGTGTGTGTGGCTCGCCGACAGTGATGTTACGGAGAAACCCGACACGCAAAGACATCCCTGGGCAACTAGATATGCGGTCTTCAATAGAGCCCGATCATCAGGTCCATTAGCGTGTGCTTTTGACAGCATTTGAAGCCATTCTTCAAGTCACAGACACTGCAAAAAAAGTTTCAACGCGGTCATTTTCCTCAACAACACACTTCAAAGGCTGAAGTGTAATCCACCTCGTAGTGGTTTGGAGAAGGGAGAAAGTGGTAATCTGCGTGGGGATTGGCTGTGCTGTGCTGTGGTGTGCAGGCCTCTTCCTATTGTGTGTGTGCAGCACTGGCTCTCAATGAAGGCAGGCAAGCAAGCAAGGAAGCGAGCAAGCAAGCAAAGCAGGCAGGCAGGCAGGCAGGGAGTCAGACAGAAAAACATCCAGCCTGCTCTTTTGCCAAGGCCCTATGCGCTCACCATTTACACTCCAAGGCCCATAAAAAGCCATTTGAAAGTGATGAAGAACAGAAAGAGCACGGCAATAAGCCCATATGTGGTCATTCCAGAGGCGTGCGTTCAAAAAAAAAAAAAAAGAAAAGCAGAAGGTTACTGTGCTAGTCCATTCAGAGTATTTGCTCGAGGAAGACATGAGGGAGAGAGGTCAGAATGTTTACCTAAATCATAGCAGTCTCACCACCACCACGTTAGTCACGACCACTGCTGCGTGTAACATGAGCCGAAATACTACCACACTATCACCAAATCAGATGGGCTTTATGTGCTGGTTGGTTTGTTGGTTGGTTGGTTGGTTGGTTGGCTTGATGGATGGAAGGTGTGGTTATGGCTCCTCTGGCCCAGCAGCCACATGGCTGCTTAAATGATGGATTCTTAGCATTCCTGAGAGGCAAAAACCGCAGCAGGAGGGTACAGAGAAAGAACAACACTTGCCCCGGTGAAGGGGAACAAGGGCTGATATGCACAGGTCAACCATGTACTACTATGCATGGAGTGGAGTGGAGTGGATAAGGTGGAGGGTCTGGAGGAAAATATGGACTAGCTAGCCACAAGCAGTCTTAGCATTTCCCTGTTGCGACTCTACTCATATTTCATCCTCAGGCGTCCCTGTTGTGCAGTTCTCCCCACGCTGCAGTGATTTAGCATCACAATATACATGTTTATTACGGTGTATATTTATTGCCCATATGTATATGAGAGACGTATACCTATTTTTCTTCAGTATCAAAATACTAACCAGCATGCCAATGTCTGACTGAGTTTTAATGAAGAACAATAACAACTGCTGTTCTACCACAGCAGAAGTCTACGACTCAGAAGAAATAGGACTCATGATGCAATCAAAGTCACTAGGCTGGTTTTTCAGTCAGGGCCCTGGTCTATTTCTCAACCGTGTTTAGCTTCAGAACAGGATCTGCATTTAAAAACACTGCTCTCTTCTACACAAACATCTCTGCACAAAGCTGCATTTGTCTACTACCGGACCAGCAGGCCCATCCTCTCTTGGGTTGGATACCTGACACATCGCTTTCAGCATGATGCTCAGCTTTATATGATGAATCTTTGATGAACTTTTATAGGCCACATCTTTCAGTTTCCTGCAAAGAGGAAGATCTTGCGTCTAGCTTCTTTTAAGCCAAAACATTAGTCCATCCTTATCGAACACCACATTCTGCTTACACCCCACAATGTGGTCCCTGTAGACCACTGGATCAGAGGAGAGGAGGTCTGCATTTTGCGGTACACAGCACATATAAGATACATGTAGGAAAACCTTTAAAGCCTCTATTGATCTGTACATGCTTCAGTACAATAGTCAGAGTAGGCCATGTTACTTAGGCTTCCTATAGAACTACATGCACTTGGTTAAAGGATCTACACCATTTAGGCAAGATTAACCCACATAATGCAAGCCAAATCCTGATGGTGGTGACAATGGCGTGAATGGCTTTGCCAGGGTCCTTCAAAAGAAAACCCCAGACTGGATGTCTGGAAAAAAACCATTAGACTCATTGAGTACCTAATGACGTGAGTTATGACTCACTCTGAAGGGCAGAGACATCTCCATGGTGGGTATGGTCATATATTACTCGGGCTGTAGTTGTGTTATAATGAGAAGGGGAGATTTACAGTTTAAGCTTGAATAAGACAGAAGCACTTCACTCCTCAGGAAAGAGCTCACTCCAGAAAAATAAGAAAAAGCGAGGCACTGTTTCTGAGCAAAGCGGGGAATAATTAATGCTTGGACATGTCATGCCAACCTTGGAAGCAATCTGATCACTACAGAGATAAATCAAATGAGACTGCTGGCTAAAATCCAACTCGTGAGAGAGGACAAAATTTTACAGGACCAAAAAAAAAGAGAGAAATTAAAATTTGATGCAAAAAACAGTAAGCTACTGTACTACCATCTTAGATCAATGAGTAAGCTTAAGTACATATTCATGACATAGTCAAAACATAAAAACAAAGTCCTAAAGACATTAAAGTAATCTTCACAAAGCTGGGTACAGCTGTAGTTTGACAACAGCACAGACACCATTCAGTCGGCAAGAATAGAAACTGCCAGGAATACATGGGTGCTAACTACAACCACATTCCTAGACACACACACACACACCCACACACACACACACACACACACACACACACACTATCTCAGTGGGAAGGAAGCTGAAACGAGGTGTAAGGAAACGGGAACAATGTAAAAAGGGCGTTTAAAAACTATATGTAAGCCACAAAATGGGCCGCTGGATGTACACAAGCTCAAACCAAGGCCTGGACTTGTGAGCTCTGTACTCCTTTCTCCATAACATGGGCACGACTGCAAAACTAGTGGCATCCTGCAGCTACCCTTGCAATGATAAATACATGTGCAATGCCTCTGTTTCCTCTTTAGCCCAAAACCACAAACTGTGCCCAAATGCTGATAGGCTGGACCATGTTCCTGTTTTGTCCACTTAGATATGGAGTTGGTTTCATTTATATGCCAATAAAATGGTCTGTGGGGAGCGATTTTGTTGCTTGTACAGCATTGGGCCTAATCACACTGTATACTGTAACTTACGGTGTTCTGGAAAGGGATTCCACAGAATTAACCTTATCATACTAGGTCTACCGCAGATCTGGTGAAGCCCATAAAAAGAACCAGGACATCCTTTTACTATTTCACAGCAACTTCTGAAATAGACCTGACACCAATCAGTTATTATTCTAACATTATTTGACTATCAAATTTACGAGAAAGTGGCCTGTTTTTAACATATTTTCATTCAGGATAACAATGGTTTTGTCATCCTGTTAACCTGTTTACGCTCTGTGAAAGATTAACTGCTGCAACGATGTTGTTTCAGAAGTTTTTAATCATACAATTGGGGAAACCGATGACAGCTTGAAAAAGCACAACACATTGTCCTACTCCTACAGTAAGGCACGTTGGTGAGTACATTTACACTAACATCAAAGTTCCTAGATGATTTACAATCTGTGTTTATTTAATTAGCGGCCCGAAGATACACAATTGTCAAAGCCAGCTAGTCATTTGATACCAACTGGGACACAAAGCATGGCACCGCAGTCAACTCACGATTACCCTGCCCCTCTGTCAAGGGGGAAGGGCATAATTCCAAAGGGAAAGGCGTCACCCTTTTATGATGAAAGTCAACTCAAGCAAACTTTCTTTTCATACAACCTGGCTACATTTGTAGGAAATCCAAAACCCACACAGCGTAAACCCATGCATGGCAACTGTGAGGTCGGTGTGAGTACTGAGCAAAACACAGAGATACGGGGCCAGTTAACTATTAGACAGGGAAGGTAAACTGTTCAGGGCTGCTAGCGTCCTTGAGGAAAAGAATAGCTCACGTACCAGGACGAGATTGCTGACAGCCAGCTGTACCGCTGCCACCGGGGCGCTGAGATCCGGGATCGCCTTCCCGTCTACCTCACCTTCTTCGTGCATTATCACCAGATGGGATATCTGCTGAGCCACAGGCTCCAGGATACTTTCTATCGTCTTTGTGTGAAACACCGGCATGGTGAAAACTTAAGTCCACTGTCCGAAAAAGAAAGAAATACGTATAAAAAGGAGCAAGAAAGCCCTCTTCCGAAATCTCTTGATTCCTCGTTTGCGTTCACTTCAAAACTTAGTGCTATAGTGTCTGATGCCTCTTTACGCACTGATTCACTTCAGGAGCGGACTACAGAAGTCTCACTCCCCGACTTCCATCAATGTGAGAATCAGTAGCCGCAGTTCACTGTGGGCGAGCAACCTAAACCTCAATGAATTCAATTGCAGTGTTTTGACCAATAGGAGGCTGGCAGCAGACGTAACCGCCAAGTGGATTGGTGCAACTCAATGCTACTCTTCGCTTTCCCGACTCCTCCCTAGTGTTGTAGTCGCGTTTGCTAGAGACGCGAGTTCTTCCCAAATTACGTAACACATTCTCATGCCCTAAAAAGGGAAATACAACCTCTACTGTTGCGAAGAAGGAATTCCTATAATCGGGAGTAAAGGCGAACGTAAATTGTTGTGATGCGTCACAGGTAGTGGATGAGTACCAATAATGTTTTATATCCATGCGTAAGCACAAAATAGTTTGGGATAGTTTTATTAAAGATGTAGGCTACAAGATTATGTCCTTAAAAACTCTACAGTTGGCTTACTAAGCTAACAACATTATTTTCACTGACAATAAACTATAAATAGGCTATAACACAAGACTGTCAGCAAGGCTATATTTAGAAACGGACGTGAAGGATCATCTATAATCTAACGGTTTCCATGACATTCTTAGTAGGGTTTTCTCTCAGCTCAGTGTTAAAGCCTAAAGAATAAATCGACTCTGATTATATGTTATTATTATTATTATTATTATTATCATTATTATTATTATTACTTTGGCGTGCTCCAAAATTAGCAGCCTAATGCGCCAGGCCTTGGATCATGCTGGTTCATCACGGTCAAGTCATAGCCGGTAGCCCATTATTTAATCACTCGGCGTGGCATAGCAAATAACTCACATTCCTACGCTGCGGGACAGACTGAAACAACAATATTGAAAGATTTAAAATGCAACTGCCAGCCAAAGCAGCCGTGGAATTCCCACAGCATCTCTCCAGAGACGACTGCAGAGCAGCCCATGACCTAATAAGGAAGATTCCTACAAGAAAGAGTTGAGGAAGTCGACCTTGGAAGTAAACACACACTGGGTCTTGATGGACTATGTGTACAGTGTTTATGTGTAGGCAAGCCCATACATCACCTTACCTATATGACCGGCTTTCATGGTACTACTACACTAAAATGTATACTTGGTATACTATAAGAGGACATGTATGCCCAAATGCTTTTACATGACCTCTGTTATTTTAGGCCTGCCTCAGGTACACTCAACTAAGCTTGAAAGAGCCTTGATGGAAAAGAGATGTAGGTAAAACGGTAATAATAGCTCTAGGAAGGATGTGTGGTTTTATCGTTGTTTTACACAACTGTATATCATGTGTGTGGTTTTTCCTTTGACGTCTGTAATTATGTAGGTGAGGCTGCAGTGGATGTATATCTTTGGGCATGTCAAATGCCTTGATTCATGATTCTGATCCTGGTCATTTGTATGCATTACATCATCATGTGTGGTCAGCATCTAGCCTGGTAAACCAGACCTTTGTACTTCACTATATTCCGTACAGAAGGTCTGGCTGTAGTTTCAATTACATGGTTGTCTCAGGCAGCATCTTGCCTGGCCAATCAGCAAACAGAGGGAGTCATGACCAGACATTAGCGATTGGGTAAAGGCAGATCCAATTGTTTTAAACTTCAGCAGAGTCTACACCTCCAGGAAGAAATTGTTCACTGATTGACACTTGAAGCTGGATTGTGTAGTGATTGAACAATAGGGATTGTTGTTCCCATGGTCGTGTTTGTGTGTTGCACCTGAGATTGAGCACGTCAGAAGTTGCACCAATGTAATGCATGTGCCTGTTAGTTCATAAACATAAATTATTCCCCAGTCAGGCACAAATAAAATATTCTGTTGTTCGAGTGAATTTAGAAGGAGCAGAATATAACAGTTGGGACAGAGAAGCTTTCATTTTTGGTTGGTTTTGTGTTGACTTCACCATGCCTACACTGTGTTGTGTTGTGTTGTATGTTTAATTCACATTGCCACCTTGTGGTTGTAGCATGTAGTCACATGTGAACTCAACGGACTGTTACTGTAACTTTAAGGGCCAACCTTACCAAAATGTTATAAATAAAACATTAACTTCCTGTATATCATAACTGTCATGACTACACATTTCCTTCCCCCATAGGGGCCTGCCAACCAAAAGTCGTTGCCCAAATTAAGGCAGTGAGTTTCGTCACCCTGAGAGATGACTGGTGAGCTACGTATGAACTAATGAGAAGTGAGCTATATGGTATGGCCCCCTTATGGCCCCCGTCTTCCTCATCATGCCCAATATGGCGGTGCCATCAAAACAAATGTAACCGAGTCAGGCAGCTGCTGTGACCCCAGTCTGCCAGGGCTCCCCCTGTTAATCTCTCAGTTTGGTGTTCGAGTCATGCAGCTGTTATCAGGACGTCCCAAGTCATTCAGTAGATGAGGGGTGATCTCATCTGAACTCCTCTGGTGCCCTCACAGTTTTAGACTAAACAACAGTTCTGTCGGTTGTGACAACTTTATGATTTTGATTAATTACAATGACGGGTGAATGTGAAGAAAAAGAAAAAAGGACAAAGGAATCTTTAAGTAATCGAGAAACCAATTGTTCAAAACATTATGTGTCATTTTGATTTAAGTATCAAAATGTTAGGGTTGGGGTAATTTTTATCAGCTGTGTTTCTCTTTTAATAACAGCTGTAAACGATTAATATATCATTTTGGCCAATGTAAAGAGGTCCCCAACTGCTTCCTCAAATCTCCAAACAATGAAGTCATGACATGAAAGGCCTAATTTTCCCTGGCAACAAGATCGATTGCCTCGCTGTTTTCCTCACCAAACTCATTTTACAGATTGTTTTTTCACAGGTCGTCATGGACACCAGAGTGGTGTTGTCACCCATGCGTTATGCGTTTCTCACAGGAAAATAGGTCAAGCTTCATAATCAATTAACAATACCAGATGCAGACCATTTAACGATGGAAACCTTTCAGAGGGTTTTTTTTTTTTTTTTTTTTTTCTTTATTCTTGAATTGATGTAATTTTACTGCTCCAAACCAATCTTCAGCCGTTGGAAAACTGACACAGCACACACAGCACAGCACATCTGCCAAAAGCACATCAACCTCTCTGCTCCGGCCAAGTTCGGAAATGCAAACAAGTTCAAGTGGAGCCCTGTCATAATCCTCTGTGTGCGAGGCCGGTCTCGCCATGGCCACCAACCACAGAGTTACTTTAAAAATGTTCAAAGCATTGTGGTCAGCACTTTTGTGGTCACCTCTTGGCCTACAGAAGATTCCAGAAGCCTGAGTGCAGGGAGGCCGTGGGTGGTAAATGAGGAGATGTTATGGGCTGTAACTAAAACACAAGCTGTTGAGGATGAGTCATGTTTAGGAAGCAGATCACTGCAGATTACTGTGTCTGTGTGTGTAGGTGTGTGTGTGTGTGTGTGTTTGTGTTGTGTGTGTGTGTTGTGTGCGTGTGTGTGTGTGAGAGAGAGGCCTGTTGTTTGGATCAAGTTACGTTTTATTAAAATTTATAACCTCGCAAATTCTATAAAGCTCTTAGAGACTGACTCATTTTCTCATATGAGAATAAATTATGGCCCGTGTTGTGATAACACATAAATCTTTGTGTGTGTGTGTGTGTGTGTGTGTGTGTGTGTGTGTGTGTGTGCGCATGTATGCGTGTACATGGGGGAAAGCATTGCAACGTAAATTAAATATTTATAAAGTAAATAAAATAATTTATTTGATAAACTGTCACATATAAAAAACAACCCAACAGACGAATAAAATGGAAAGAAAAACTTGGACAATGCAGAACTGCACACCTGTACATCTAAGACATATAATCACTCAAAAATACAACCCAGGTATAAAACACACTCTAAAATAGTCAATTCACAGACTGCATAGTCAATATTTACATCAGATATATTTTCATGAAATGGCAGTGGTCATGTTGAAAGATGTTCTTTTTTTATAAAAAAAACAGTGCTGGAAGACAGGTTGGTCTTAATCTACAACAGATTTTTTTTTCCTTCTTTTATGCAAGACTGTGAGCTTTTAAAGTATTGTTCTCAGATGTCATGGCACAGCTTGCAGTGTAGAATGGGAGTGGTCCAGGCCAAAGGCACAAAGGAGTATACAATTCCAGACTCGTTTAGGTGACGTACTTAATTAGTGGATTAAATTAATCAACCACAAGAGTTACACAGCACTGGAAGCAGCAGTGGTATACTATATGTGTTTGTCTACTAAAATTTACAAACATGCAATGAAATTATAAACAATTACAGTCTTATATTATCAACGGTTTGCCTTTATATCTAATATCAACAGATTGTTTCTACTCTAATTTCTAATTTCATATCTAACTCATAAAGTGTCGTAATAACACACATCCCTTGGCTCAAGTAAGCATCATGTTGACGTCACCACACATAATGCTGTCCTGTAACTCTGTCACAGAGTTAATAATTCCCATCACCTCCGCACATGTCTTTGGCTGATTTATGCCCTCCGCCTGTCTCCTACTGTGTCACAGCCAGTAACAGTAAGTGGCATGGGGCTCGCGGCACTGCCCTCACTCCCGTAAGTGAGTAGTGTCCGCTTTGGAGGACGGCTGGCCCGTGTGTTTGGCGATCCAGCTGTTGTAGTTGCTCACTCTGGTGTACACCCCCGGGCGGAATGCCTTGGCACAGCCGTCGCCCCAGCTGATGACCCCGAAGAGGACCATGCGGTTGTTGACTCCGCACACCAGGGGGCCCCCAGAGTCTCCCTGCCACACGAGGAGGAGGAAACACAGGGAGGTGTCGTTAAAATACCTCGAAAAACTAAAACAACTTCTTTTTTTAATCTAATTTGTCTAATAAATCTAAACTGTAAAGCACTTTGATAAACTGTAAAGCACTTTGAGCTGCATCTTGTATGTATGAACTGTGCTATAAAAGTAAAGGTTATTATTATTATTATTATTATTATTATTATTAATAATAATTTAGCTGTGTGCTGTGCAGTTATTTTTATAGTGCTGTCTGACAAATACATTAAATTAAACTGACATTTTCAAACGGCTGCTAAAGTAGTACAGGTGCATCTCATCATGTAAAGGTTTTAGATTTATTTCATTAATTTAATTAAAAGCTGAAACTCATATCTGAAATTGATTCATAACACACAATATTAATTAATTCAAACCTTGGTTTTAATTTTGATGATTAGAGCTTACAACTAATATATTACACAATAATATTATACAGAACATTTTAATTTATTGAGATGCACCTGGATATGAAAAGGTCATAAACAGTTACACATATTTTAGTACATTTTCATGAATTATATGTTTGTTTTTGAATTCAACTCATAAGCAATTAAACTGGAGAGAGGCATGTTCAGTGTTATTTACATAATGTTAATCTCATTAAAACTACTCAACTGCAGCTTGGTTAGTATTATCTAAAATGAGTATTTTTTTTTACAGTACATTACACTTAGCAGACACTTTTATCCAAAGTGAATTACAAAAGGAGGACATAATAAACTAACAGGTGTAGAGGAACACAGAGTAAACAGACTACACACATACACACATGATGTTTTGTTACACATCATGTATGAAAATATTTATAAAAAACAAAGACTTGACTGTTTTCATATTTTAACTCTTCATTTCTTGTCTATCAGCATCTATCTAATACACCAGCGTGTGCCAGTGTGTGCTTTCTTTACCTTGCAGGCGTCTGTTGACCAGTTGGGGCTCCCGGCACAGAACATGTTGTCAGTGATCAGGCTCCCGTAGTATGTCTTACTGGAGCATGTGTCCTGCGATATGAGGTCCACCTTCCCCTCCCGCAGGTACTGGGAGTAGTACCATAGGCCTACACAGCAAAATTCGCAGAGTTAATTTCCCAGTGTTCAGCAAAAGTGTTGATGTAAGAGTGTAAGTGTAAGATTAAGGGTTGAAATGACACTGCAAAAACTTGATTTAACTGTAAATGAGTTAAATATGTAAGGGATGAGTGTTAAATTAACACTACAAAGATTAGGACAAAATAAACACTGCCATAGACTTTCTCAGAGTTAATGTAACACCATAGAATTTGCTGTGTACAACAAATATGATCACTTAGTCATGCAACACACAGGCACTAAAACTATGTAATAAATACATACAGGAGATGGGTCTTTGTTATTCAATGATGGTGAGCAATTTTGCTGTGACTGTAACTTCAATTTTGTGCGAAAATGGTTTAAAATGGCTTTCTTTCTATATTTCTCATGTGCCTGGCTTCCTAGGACTAATGCCATTGAGATATGCAAGTGTGAAACCACACATATTTAACCCTTATTTCAGATGGGTACAGGATTCGATCAACCATATAATTAAAAAAAAATCCAAAGAGGTTCCATTTCAAAGTTTAATAATCATGATGTTTTTAGATATGCAACTTAGTCTGAGGAAAAGCTGCATGACTACAATGTTACGATTATAAAACTTAGAAATGGGAGCTCCGTGTTGGGCAGTTTTTTTCTGAATGTTTCAGTACTGCCATTGAGACCCTGGGTACAGTCTGCCCCACTTTTTGGTTCCCACTTCAACACCCCTGTCTCCACTTATCATCATTTGTGAATTTTCCCAGAATTCCTGTGTTCAGATGAAATGCAGTTCAAATGAGACGTGAACATGTGGTCATTTGTGCTGTGCTTGCAGTCAAAACAGTGACATTAAACATTTTTTTTTTTAAATTCCAGTCAGTCGGTTAGCCATACCTGCTTTCTCCTTCCCGTATTCAAACAACGTGAACATGTGATCATTTGTGCTTGCAGTCAGTTGCAACAGTGACATTAAAACAAACAATAATTCCAGTCAGTCAGCCATACCTGCTTTCTCCTTCCCGTATCCAGCGATTTCACAGGAGTCTCCAGTGGGCAGAGCCTGATTGGCTACAGGCAGGCACACTGTCCTCACTGTCTTGGTCTCCCTGGCACACTGTCCTGTGCTGGACCTGATCTTCAGCAGGGCTAATGGTGCAACACAAGACGGTGTTATCAGACGTCTGGCAACTCTAAGTGGTGCTATTAGGTTCGCCCAAAACCCAATACAAGCCCTGGAAAGGGCTCCAGGCTGCCTGGGTGTTGTGTTGTGTTGTGTTGTGCTGTGCTGTGTTGCGTTGTGTTGTGTTGTGTTGTGTTGTGCTGTGTTGTGCTGTGCTGTGCTGTGCTGTGCTGTGCTGTGTTGTGCTGTGCTGTGCTGTGCTGTGCTGTGCTGTGCTGTGTTGTGTTGTGTTTTGTTGTCCTGTGTTGTGTTGTGTTGTGTTGTGTTGTGTTGTGTTGTGTTGTGCTGTGTTGTGTTGTGCTGTGCTGTGCTGTGCTGTGCTGTGTTGTGTTGCGTTGCATTGCGTTGTGTTGTGTTGTGTTGTGCTGTGTGCCATCTGACCTAATCTCTGGGGTTAATGGACCTTGGGATGCAAAGCAAACTGAAAAGCTCTCTAGCTAATTGTGTGAGGAAAAGGATGACGTAGGTTGAGGCTGCGCTAATGAAAAAATTGTGTTTACACCAAATTTTAAGGTTCACAAAGTCTATTCTATTCACTTCTCTATTCTATTCATGCTTCCCAACATAGGCAGATTTGCATGCATAATGACCTGCACACACACACACACACGCACGCACGCACGCACGCACGCACGCACGCACGCACGCACGCACACACACACACACACGCACACACACACACACACACACACACACACACATACACACACACACACACTTTCTTTCACACACACTCTCTATTTCTCTTTCTGTCTCTCTCTCTGAGTAGAGGTTGCCTGTGGTGAGAAACCACAGCATACATGCATATAAGCATTTGATGAATCCATCTAACCACAGGAAACAACAAACTGGACCATAGGTCATGATCGGGACATCAACCAGACTGCTTCATAACTCAGACTTGCAGATCTCTCTTCAGGGGCGTAGCCAGCAATCATGAAATGCATGGGCCCAGAAAAAAATCAGGTGGGCCTAGCCCAAAACATACAGGTTACTGTCACTTACTTAGTTAAACACTCAATCAGACAAAAGGACCCCTTTTGGGTGACTGGGTGGGCCTGATAGAAAAGTGGGTAGGCACAGGCCCACTCTTAGCTATGCCTATGTCTCTCTCTCTCTCTGTCTCTGTCTCTCTCTCTGTCTCTCTCTCGGTCTCTGTCTCTCTCTGTCTCTCTCTCTCTCTCTCTCTCGGTCTCTGTCTCTCTCTGTCTCTGTCTCTCTCTCTCTCTCTCTCTCTCTGTCTCGGTCTCTGTCTCTGTCTGTCTCTCTCTCTCTCTCTCTCTCTCTGTAAATGGCTCACAATTTACACAGGCGGGTAAAAAAAATTTAGAAAGGGTTAGCCAACATTTTTTTTTTGACATGACAAAATTAATAGTGGAAATTATAAAGAAGAAAGGCAAGATCTTTCATGTTTGTCTTTCAGAAAAACTGGGCAAAGTGTGTCATAAATTTGACTTGCCAGGTCCTGCCACAGACAAAAAGTCCAGGTGTAATAACAGGCTTGGACTTTAACAAATACGACACTTATTAAATATGTCTGGTATGTCGCAATTGATATTTTAAGTCTTCAGCAGAAGCCGAAATGCAGAGGAGGGTAAAAGCTCTGTAACCAGTAGGCAGATGTGGCCTAGTTGTTAGAGAGCTTTTACCCTCTCTCTTCTAAAGATTTGGTCTTGGGATCAGAGGGTCACAGGGTTCAATTCCCGTTCCAGTAGGAAGAATGGAGGTGAGAGACTAAACAACTAGTGCTCTCCTGCACCCTCATGCATGGCTGAAGTGCCCTTGAGCAGGGTATCAAACCCCACATTTCCCTGTAACTGAAACCTTGTACCTAAACTGTAAGTTGCTCTGGATAAGAGCATCAGCTAAAAGTAATGTAAAATTGCTCACAAGCAGAGTGCCAGCCACATGCACTAACATGTAATGCTGAGGACCATTATGGAAATGCTCCTTAGACTTCACTGCATTGTCATATAGACACTGTTAACAGTTTTTGTTTCTTTCTTTTAAAATATCCTGTACGATTGTTTTGTGTTTAACATACTGAGCTATGGGACAGCAATAGCAAAGCCTTGAAACAACATTAAAGCACTTTTCTTATTTGGTCGCCATACAGGTTGGAAGTGGAATTGTCTTTTTTATGTCTCATTTGAACTACAGATCAGTGACCTGCTTTTGCAAACTTGCATAGTGTGGTTTCAGCCCGTGGAGGGCTGCAAAGCGAATTCAGAAGTGTCGTTCACCCAGTTACGAGTTGATGAACCACTGAAACAATTTTGGAATCATTAGTTTAAAGTTGAAAAAACTACTTAGTGTTGCTTTAGATAATTTCTCAATAAGTATGATTCACACATTACACTACAGCGGGTCATGCTGAAATACAGAAACACTGTGTAAAGACATGGATTAGTAAAGATTAATATTGCATATGTCATGATGATGGCACATTTATAATGACGATGCTTACCTATGTCATTATTAAAACTCCCCTGACTGTTGTCAAATTCCTCATGAACAATCACTTCTGTGACCTCAAACTTTTGTTCGCTCATCACGTCAGTTTCATTGATGGCGCTCTTCCCAAGAATCACAGACAACTTTCTGGTTGATGTCTTCTGCCTGTAAAGAGACGGATTATCAGTCAATGAACGTGCCAACAAACTCATCAATCAATCAATGAATTAATTAATGAATCAGTCAGTCAGTCAGTCAGTCTGCATCTTAGTCTATACTAAGTGTAATTTGTATGTGGCGAATAAAATTTGAATAAAATTTAAAATTTGAAATGGCCTTCAAAACAGCTGAATTTTTAAATAAATATATGTTTTTTTTCGCGTATGTGCATTAGTGTGTTGGGGTTTCCTCACCCGTCTGGGAAGCAGTGCGCTGCCGTGAGCACCCAGCAGGGGGCGATCAGACTGCCCCCGCACAGGAAGCTGGTGCGGCGGGACGAGGACCTAAAGAAGATGGCTGCCATCCACGGCTGGGATTGCACAGGTGTGACCGTCCCGCCCACGATCTTCATCAGCTTAGTCTGTCTGTCTCCACAGGTGGGCTCTGGAATGTAAACACAAACACAAACACACACACACACACACACACACACACACACACACGCACACACACATACACACACACACACACCATTTCACTCTTAAAGCCACAGGAAGCCACAGGTAAGCCTCACTGGTGCAAGGAAAGGATCAGACAGGCTTTGTGAATGGCAGAGAAGAAAAAAAAAGGCTTACGCAAGTTTCATTAAGTTGGGTTAGGATGATTTAATGGTAATGCCCAAAGTTGGGTAATACGTGAAGCTGCACCTCCAAGTCCTCTTTTAGATAATCAAATGAATCCTCAACCCTTATAACTTGCACCTCTTAAAAAAATCAGGTGGGCCTACTCCAAAACACAAAGGTTACTTACTTAAAAACTCAATCAGACAAAAGGACCCCTTTGGGTGACTGGGTGGGCCTGATTGAAAAGTGGGTGGGCGCAGGCCTACTCTTAGCTATGCCTATGTCTCTCTCTCTCTCTCTCTCTCTCTCTCTCTCTTTCTCTCTCTCTCTCTCTCTCTGTAAGTGGCTCACAATTTACACAGGCTGATAAAAAAATCTAGAAAGGGTTAGCCAACATTTCTTTGACATAACAAGATTAATAGTGGAAATTATAGGATAGGAAGATAGATTATGAAGATTTAATGGGAATGCCCAAAGTTGGGCAATAAGTGTAGCTCCACCTCCAAGTGCTCGTTTAGATAATCAAATGAATCCTTCAGGCTTATAACTTTACTGTGTGTACCTCTTATCCAAACAACTCTAACTCATTAATCGGTTACACTTTATTTTACTGTCCCTGTTACATCAATTAGGTACAGTGTAACAACGTGTGTAACAGCATGTACCATTATGTACTTACACTGTAACATAACGTTAGTGGCCAGGGTTAGTGTTAGATATGTGCAGTGTAAGTACATAATATTACATGTTGTTACATGGAGATACACTAGAAAAGGAACTGTAAAATGAAGTGTCACCCACTAATCATATAACCACACCTATGTGCACTCTCGGCTTGTTTTCCTTGCACTGCACTTGCTGCGCCATCTGCTATGTTCTCTGTGGCTTGATCATTTTCCAGATAATTTTAAGACTGCTGTGAATGTCTTAAAAAGTTCATTGCTCACCAGTGCTTGGCTGGTTGGGCTGAGGAAAAGCTGTTCTAACTATGTTGAAGAGATGTTCATGTATTGGTTTGGAGGGTGATTTAGGGCATATAACTGAAGATTGATAACTATTGTTATCTAAAAAAGGCAAACTATTCTTAACTAATCCAATGCTTTATTCTTTTATCTAAACATGGGGCAAAATGTATGTGGTATGCAGATGAGTGACTGCTAAAGGTTATTGTTAATACATTTCTGCCTATAAAAAGCAAATTTAAAAAATGCAACAGATAGTTCCGTACCGTTGTCTGGCTTGCTGGGAAATGGTTGGCTTGTCGGTTCTGATGTAATAAGAAGAATTTCAGATATTAGTCTTTGGGTGAAGCCAAACATATAAGCAAATTTGGATTTAAAACAGGTATTTCACGTTTGACTTACCGTCTAAAGTGACACAGGGTGGGATGTTGCAGTATTCCTTAAGGACACCAATGGCTGTGTTCACATAACACCAGGGCTTACGGCTGTAGTCAGGATTCCTGTGTTGGATACAAGGATAGTTTACTGTCATATGCATAGACATACTGGATAAAGTAGGACATACAGTGAAATTTCAGTGTCACCATTTCAGGGTCACATTACCACACATACTGTAGAGTAGTTCCCTTGAGCACAGAACACACAGGAACAATTCCAGCACGACATTCAATGAAACTGGAGAAAGCATGGGATCTGAACATAGGAGCATGGGTGGATTTCTAAAATATCTATTGCCCTATTGTCAACCAACTGAGTAAGTTTAACTGTAAATGCCCCCACCCACATCCTCCAAAATACCTAAAACACTCACTGCCATAATGTCGACCAACTGAATAGGTTTAACTGTAAAACCTGTAAAGATGCGCCCCAGCCCTCCAAATACCTAAAATACTGATTGCCCTGGCTGGCTGTATTGCTGAGGTGAGGCGGAGCTGAACTCCAGAGGATTCAGGAGGGTTCCGCCCCAATTTAAACTCTGGCCTCATGTCAATGTGATGGAGTGACCATCACTAGGGTTGTGGATGTGCTCTGACTGCCATACCAACAGACCTGGCTCTTTGGCGTTGCAGTCAAAGCGCATGTTTTGTACCCTGGACACCCTGGTGGGTTCAAAGCCAGGTGGGGTGACCTCTCCTCCCCTTCGCTACAGTCATCCACCTGAAAAACTTAATTCATTTATTCATCCATTCAACCTTAAGTGTGATATCTTGCTGACCTGCAGTAGTTGTGGCGTCCCAAGCCGTCCCTGAGCAGGCCTTGTGCGATGGTGGCTGTGCTCCATGACAGGCATCTGCGGCCGCTCGCTGACCGCGCCTCTGTGCCCCTGTAGTACAGGCCAATGCCAGCATAGCAACTGGAGGGGACAGCAGCGGGGGAGGAGGAGGAGCCTGGAACATACAGTGTAGTGACAGTGAGTGTAGATTAGAGAGTGTGTGTGTGTGTGTGTGTGTATGTGTGTAGGTGTGGGTGTGTGTGTGTGTGTGTGTGTGTGTGTGTGTGTGTGTGTGTGTGTGTGTGTGTGTGTGTCAGTCAGCAATGGAAATTTGCAACCAGCCAAATGCTGGTGAAACATGAAATTGGCTGGTAAATGTTGGACTCAAAATTTACTATTGAGTGGCTGGTAAATTTAAGTTAATTGTCAGTGGCTGGTAAAAGTTCACATTTTGCAAACCCCTTAAGAGACACCCTCTATTGTAGGGTTAGGGGTTAGGGTTAGGGATAAGGGCTTATGGCTAGAGCTAGGGTTAGGGTTAGGGTTAGGGGTTAGGGTTAGGGATTAGGGGTTATGGCTAGGGCTAGGGTTAGGGTTAGGGTTAGGGCTAGGGTTAGGGTTAGGGTTAGCAGCAGACTATGGGGTTGCATCAAGCGTCTTAACGAGACTCTCACCTTTCTCACAGTACACGCCTGAGAACCCACTGGGGCAGATGCACAACAAGTGCTCCCCCTCATGGGTTAAAGAGGTGCCCCCATTGAGGCAGGGGGCAGTAAGGCCTAGAGGAGAGAATATAAAACAGAGATTGTTGTTTTTGGCTGGGAGGGTTTATAGGGAGTGCTTTATCTCCTAGTCGTAAATCCTGTGCGCATTTTTGCAGGACACTGAAAACCAAACACTAAGGAATTTGACTCCAGTAGATGTTAGTAGATAAACATGTAGTACATATAATACATTGTACAATGCAATACAATAAATACATTACACTACAATACAATACAATAAATACAACAGAAAACAATATACATATAGGTACTCAATATAGGCAATGGTATACATATAGACACATAATGTACTAGTGGGATAAAATATACAAATAGGACAATATACAAGTATGACATACTATACAAGACAAGTACACAGGGAGTGGGGGTGTGGGGGCTGGGGGTAAACAGATAATAAAGTGTGAAATAACACTATTTGTATACATGCATAACACAAAGAAATACTTAGTAATACTAAGTTAGTATTCTATTCTGTATCAGTAAAACTGCAGTTGGGTTGTGCAATTGGGTTGACTTTATCTATTTTCACTTGATCTGAACAACTTATGTATATAATTTGACTTTCTGTTTTTGCATCTGACCTCTACAGTACACAACAACATAAGTACAGGTAAACCATCATATAAATGTACACATACCTGTACTAACACCGTCACTGGTAAACACGTACACATTCTGTCTCCTCTCTCTGAAGCGTATCTGCAAAAGCACATAAATATCATTCTCTCTCCTGCCTCCTTAAACAAAAGTTTTCAACATATAGAAGTTTGTAACATACAGATTTCAGTCATACTGTGGAGGTTAAAGATAAAAAGGTTTTGAGTCTAAACTTTGGCTTAAACTTTATTTTACGGCCCCTCACACAGTGTATCTACAACATGAAGTACAGTGTAACAATATGCAACATTATGTAGTTAGACTGTACCATAGAGTTAGGGTTACGATTAGTGTTAGTGTTAGCGTTAGTGTTAGTGTTAGTTATGTACAGTGGAAGTACAGAATATTACATTTAGGGTCATTGCAAGGGTTAGGATTAGGGTTAGTGTTAGGTCAGTACAGTGTAAGTACATAAGATTACATGTTGTTACATGTAGATATACTAAAACTTAACTGTAAAACTGTAGAGTGTTACCCATTTGTTATGAGACATACTGGTTTAGGGAAAGTAGAAGGGTTAGGGTTAGGGTTAGTGTTAGATATGTACAGTGTAAGTGCATAACATTATTGTTACATCTGTTACATTTAGATACACTGTAAAAGGACTTGTAAGTGTTTATACATTTTCCCTTACCGTTGAGGTTGTACGGATCAGAGTCACAGCCGTTATCAGACAGAATATGAACTGCATCCTCTCGCTGTGGTTTCACACTGGAACAGTGGGGTATGTTTGGACCTGTAGACAGAGTAGCTATAGAGATCACTTCATGCACCATGACACTCAGACATCTGTTCTGAATAACACAAGCAGCCTTGGACTGCGGAGGCATGCCATTTGTTGCTACATCCGCCGCCGCAGTGAGGAGTAGTGTGTGTGTGTGTGAGTGTGAGTATGTGCATGTGTGTGTGTGTACATGCACGCTTGTGTGTGTGTGTGTGTGTCTGTGTTTCAGTATGTGCATGTGTGTGTGTAAGTGTGCACGCTTGTGTGTGTGTGTGTGTGTGTGTGTGTGTGTGTGTGTGTGTGTGTGTGTGTGTGTGTGTGTGTGTTTGTATGTGTGTGTGTATGTGTGTGTGAGTGTGAGTATATGCATATGTGTAAGTGTGCACACATGTTTGTGTATGTGTGTGCACAAATGCTTGTGTGTGTGTGTGTGTGTGTGTGTGAATGCACATGTGTGTGTGTGTGTGTGTGTGTGTGTGTGTGTGTGTAGGGTGTGTATGGGGGAATAGAATGTAAACAAGTATGCGGAAATGAAACATTCCAAGAATCATTGCTCATATGCTGAGTACAGTAAGTGGCTGACTTGGCAGCGTGTTGGGTCAAGAGTGCATGAGTCAAATTCTGGAGTATTTTACCTGATCTTTTGAAGTTTTGAAGCTTCAGTACTTTCAAACATCTCACCAACAATTCTGTAACCATATAGTTTCTGTTTTCTGTTTTTTTTTACCCTATATATATATACATTGCTAGGTTAGCCTTGTCTTAATTTAATACCTACTACTATTGCTATTAGTATTTTTACTTTTTACTTATAAAAGCCCTTCTAGGGCCTAGAGACAAGTCTTGAAAATTAGCATGTGCTATAAGCACTGTCATACAAGCATGGTATAGGCTGTTAACTTATGTGTATTGTTCTGTCTATATATCTGTCCCCATCAAATAAACCATGAATAAATCAATAGCCCAAACTACAGCAAGGCAACAGCAAACTAGCTGTCAGCTTGGCACTAGTGTCTCTATGCTTCATAGAGTTATTGCTATTGTATGGTTATTTTGCAAACCCTATAAAACCCCATGATCATACACAGCAGTTAATCACCATAAATAATCAATAGACCTTATTAAACAATAATGAATAAAACAATACTTAGCAAACAATACTTACAAACAAACAAACAAAGAAGAATTACACAATGAACATCATGGCGAATATATGCAGATTTACTAGAGAGCCAGGAGAGTGCCTACCTTTGCGTTATGTCTCAGTCTGCTTGGACAGCTATGGGCTCTCCCTGGCAGTGCCCAGCCCTGTCTGCTCTTATAAAGGGGAGGGCTGACGGGAGATTGGCTCGTCGGACGTGACGGATTGGCACAGTTGGCGCTGTGACAGGACAGACGCCGCACAGTTGCACGCCCGCCTGCCTGCCCGCCCGCCGTGGGAGGTAGCTATGGGAAACAGCGACAGAAACCAGATCAATGAGTCACATTGATGACACATCAGAGGGCACCAACAACAACAATAAAAAAGAGTCACGGGCGGACGACACACACGTATTATGCACTCGCACAGAAGAAGGTACAGAATTGCACTTTTAGGGGTACAAAGGGTGGTCACACCAGCAGTACCCTCAAAGGCAGATACCTCTTAATCACTGTTTTACAACTAGTTTGTACCTTCTTCAGAACTGAATACCTTAAGATCTAAATATTAGCCTTTGGGGGTACATTAATGCTGATTGTACATTAAGATACAGATCTGTACCCCTACTATACCATTATATCTGAGAGTGTGTGATGATTGCCTGTTTGTCCTTTTTTCAGACTGGCAAAAATTACTTCTCTGGAATGCACCCAAGCTGTTTTAATATGATACTACCTATGACAGCAACAAAGCTCAGTTCATACACAGTACATTTGAATAAAATTGAAATATGCCATGGAAAATTACGTTTTGATCATTAGATTTAATCATACTAATACTAATCATTAAATCATTCACCAGATTTCTATAAAGATTTGATATTGATACATTATATTTTGTATACATAAAGGATTCAAGTGAGGAAGACACATTTGTTTTATATTTAGCTTTCATAAAAGTATTTTTCTGTCACAGTTTTTTTTTTTACAATTTCCCCCAAAATTGTTGCTTGCGTCACAGTACGTTGGTGTGTGTGTGTGTAGGGGGGGGACACGAGTTTCTAAATTTGACCATTTTCTCATTAAAATGTTTTAATTTGGAACAACTCTTCATTTTACATACACGGGGGCGCTGTTAAAAACACGTAAAAATAGCTTAATAGCATTTCTTAAGGTTAATATGTTCCCTCAGCATGACTTGGCTGGCCACATCACTGTGGTGCTTCTTCATTACCCCCACAGAAACCACTAGTGAAGGAATGAGACTTACTGTTCAAACGCAACGCATTCATTGTCTATGCTCTTCAGAAAACAACATTTTTTACAAGATGGAGGACAATACAGTCAAATATGGTTTAGAGGCGGGAGGACAAACTGTACGAAAGAGAAAATTTGTACAAAAACAAAGAAGACAAATGGGAAAACGCTTAACATAATAGAGGTTTGAGGAAGTAGCAGGGTCAGAGAGTACATGTATGGCACAAAATTGGGATAGTCAACATATATGACCAGCATGAGGACCAGTGTATTTATATACCATTTACTGCATGCATTGCACTTCACCCTGTAAAGACTGAAGCATTAAACTGGCAAACACTGGGACATTATATGTTATGACAGACAAAAGACCAGACTAAAGAAAAACAAGAACAAAGCAGCAAACCTGTGTTTAGGATGCAGGGGCAAGGAAATGGACCAATCACCTACACTCTCAGAAAGGAAGGTACAGAATTGTACTTTTAGGGGTACAAATGCTTGCCACACGTCGGCATTACCCTCAAAGGCACATAATTGGACCTTTTAACCAGTGTTTTACAACTTTAACCAGTGTGTGTACCTTCTCCAGGACTAAATACGTACCCATCAGGCCCAAATATTAACCTTTGGGAGTCCATTAACGCTGTACCTTAAGATACAGATTTGTATCCCTACTATACCATTATTTCTAAGAGTGTACTGCAAGCACCTATGGAAACAAGGCCAAGCGTTGTTCTTACTGTTCTCCTGCATCTTGCTACATAGGACACATGAGCGGGAATGCCTGTGGGTGTAGGGCGTGTACTGTATATGGCAACTGTGGACTACTACAGACAGTGTATACTGTGTATGCTGTAGGGGCAAGCCCATAGCTTTTCCAACTCCAACGCATGCTGTGTCATCAGCTTTATGACCAACGTGTTATTAACCATTGTTGTATGTTGGTGGTGGTAGCGTGCCCTGGGCTAAACGGGTTGGTTAGTAGGCCTCGACACCTGCATATCCTGCATATGACAAGGAGAAGGCTGGATGCTGCTTGGAAGTCCCCCATCACCACTAGCAACAGGAATTCAACAGTTGTCTTCTTTGTATATCTAAACAAAAACATCCTCTCCTTCCTGTTTAATCATCTTTCCCACAGATCTAAACAAAGGGTATGTGATGGAGGATAAAATCCCCGTTGGATGATTACGAAATCACATTTAGACTCTTCCACATGGATATACTGGAAGTTCAGTTTTTCCTTCTCTTGTTACTATTGCCACACAATTGATTCTGAAGAAATCCAGGTCAGGTAATCCTATTTTAATCAACAGTCACACTCAAGTGCACTGATGAGATCTGAAGCATCACGCTCATCCCTAACGAACATCAGCATAGATGTCAGAAGTCAGATAGAATAAACCAGAAATGTAGTCAAAACATATGTATTCCTAAGCAAAAATTCTTTCTGGGCAGTCAAGCAATGTTGATGAGGGCAGACAGATATCTTCTGAGCAGCCAGCAGACCCCTGAAGCATGGTAGCACATATAACACACATGAGCTTAGCTGCATACCTAAGGCTGTGGGGGATGCTGGCTGGACCCAGTGAACTCGCTTCAGGGACAAACAAACACAGCAAAGCTCAGTAGCGGTTTTAGGCACGGGCGAACAGGGCAGCCACCTGGGGCGCCATTTCGCAGGGGGGCGCCACAAGCGCTTTGGAATTAATCTTTATGAATTAAAGCTGAAAGACGGAATTTGTTAATAGTACCTATTTGCCCCTTATAGCCTGCAAACACTGACAGATTTCATCAACTCTGTCATCCTAAATTATCTGAAGTGTCCAGTGAAACTTTGAGGCAAATAAATGACATTTAGACAGCACACATTTTACAACAACTTCTAATAGGGAATTCTAAATCCTGATCCAAAGGTGTACACATGTGCTCCTAAAGTCATGTTAAAAGGCACTATGGTGTCATGTCCTTTACATGTAATGGATGCTCATGTAAAATGGTGTAATTCTTGAAGATCTTCAGATTTTACCTGCTGCCTTGTTGCTGACTGTGAAGAGATAGCACATGCTGTACCACTTAGTCCTAAAGTTCATTCTACTAAAATTTGTGTTTATAGGCAGTATGGTGTCAGGTCCTCTTTTCCCTTGTCATTCTTAAAGATCTTCAGGTTTTATCTGCTGCCTTATAGCTGGCCGTGAGGAGATACAGTAGCACATGCTGTACCATGAGGGCCTGAAAGTTTAACTTTAAGTTAACACTTAAGTTTGCTGCCACCTTGTGGTCAGGAATGAAACATCCAACCATCACCTCAGGAATGAAACAATTGAAAACTAGATGCACTGCATAGCGGTACGTGGTATAACTGCTGCAGTGTGTTGCGACGTTCAGCACAAAGGGAATTATAGTGCCCCTATGAAATGAATGTTGGTTCTGTATCATGTGCTTACAGAGGTTGGAGTAGTGATCGTACATGGCAGATTTTATGCCAACCAATGACACTGCTGCTTAAATGGCACCATTTAAGCTTTATTACACTACACATTGTGTGTTTTACTTATTTGTATTATATACAAGTCTATTGTACTTTCTGCTATGTTTATATTGTTATGTTTTGTGATCATGTTTTATTGTCTTGTTTATAAGATGTTTAATGTTCACTGTGGGCCTAGGGAGCACTGCCATTTCTAATTCTGTGTGTGCAACCTGTACATATGGTTTTTGACAACAAAGCTCACTTTGACTTTCACTTTGACTTATGTGATAATGAACGCCAAATTTGACGTGATAATGACTTTCTTTGCCCAAGAGAACAACAATTCAAGTCTTCTAACAATTTCTGAGAATGTTTTAAAATTTTCAAGGTGTGCCTCTATGTAGCATCACTGCTGTTGTAAGCCCTACTCTATTTGCGGTAGAGGCGAGACCTCTCTTCTGCGTCCTCATCTAACCCCACATTGCTCAAGAGACTAACTGAAACCCTGTACCTAAATAACTGTAAGTCACTCTGGATAAGAGCGTCAGCTAAGTGTAATGTCATGTTGTCTGTGACTGTGTAACTCGTGCACAATGAACTATTGAGAAATGTTTTCTTCCTTTTCTTCTGCTGAAGTTTAAAATGTTTGGATCTGCCTTTTCCCAATTGTACTAAATGAGATGATGTGATAAACAAACACAATCCACACAGCCAGAGACTTTATACATAACAGGAGACACGGTAACCTGGTAAACCAGCCCCTCATACTTCATTTCATTTCATACAGAGGGTCTGTCCGACGTTCCATTGATATGGTTTTCTCAGGCAGAATCTTGCCTAACCAGTCAGCGAACAGAGGGAGTGTTTGTGAGCGATGACGTTGACTTTGTGTGCTACATTTGAATTAAAGTGCATAGGCAGGCTTATAGGCAAACTAATTGCATACGTCAGGACTACACGTTAGCAATTGTGTAAAGGCAGATCCAAACATTTTAAACTTCAGCAAAGGAAAAGGAAGAAAAAAATTCTCAATACAGCCCATCCAGACCCTCTGTACAAAATGAAATGAAGTAGGAGGGGCTGGTTTACCCGACTAGAGACACGGCACTTAAATATCGGCCCATACCAATGCATGGGTGTCTGTAGAGATAGATAGTCCCAAGATAGATGGCCACCCAGGCCACCCTGGAGAAACGTGCACACACACACACACACACACACAAACACACGCACACACACGCACACACACACACACACACACACACACAAACACACACACACTTAATTGCTTTCATTTGACAATAAAGATGACTTTGACTTTGACTTTTGTTGTTTGCAGCCCTGCCATCTGCAGGCCTCAGACAGCATTCTTATGTACATGGTCCAAACGTCCGAACCTGCCCTGTTAGCCCACACTTGTATCTGAGCCGTAGCATAAGTTCTATTAGTTGATATTTCAGTAGTTTCGAGTAGTAACAGGTACTCTGCAAAAAAGGTGGTTGTCTGCTAAATTATCCCGCCAACATCTACTTGACTGTCCAGTTACCTTGCGGTGCTCCACTGTGCCACCACACGTGTACTGAAAGACTGTGCATACGAATTTTAAAATATCACACATTTCTGACCATTTCCATCAAGTTTTCATAGTGATTTCAATTATGTATTTTATATAAGTAGTAGTAAACTACACATATTCATCTCTCCGCATTTTCATAGACACCTGACCTTATTAGTTCAAAATTTCTGCTCAGACTCAGACGTATCACCAAGATTGCTGCCGAGTGGACAGTCTCTTCTAGAACATCTCTCACACAGAGGTGATTCTTATCACTGTGTGAACCTCCAGTGTCTTCCTTATCTTATTTGCAGGACGTAAAACCATGGCTGATGCAATGAGGAACAATACTTCAAGACCCCATTGAAATAAGCCTTGTCATATGAACATGACAGAAAATGCATTTTGGTACAACAGTACAACAGAAAAAAAAAGTCTTACATAATTACCGACTGAGGCATATAACAACAGCACCATCAAACTGGGTCTCAGACTGAAACTTGCCAGTGTGTGTTGGTGAGCGAACGAATCTTACTAAAGATGATAGCCGTCATTGTCATTTCACTTGTGCTAGCGCTGCTGGTCTCCCCGTGTGGGGCTCACATTCAGTGCAGCCAGACTGAACTGGAGACAGAGAACCAGCTCAGGGAACTCAAAAGCATGGTTCTGGAGCTGGGAGGGAAGCTGGCCAACACCCAGACGGAGCTACAGGCCGCCAAGGCTCACGTCGGTGTCCTCTCAAAAGACCTTGACGATGTGAAGACCAGACTGGCTGCCAGTGAGAAAAGGGTGATTGAGCTGGACATGGTTAATAAAGCACAAGAGATACAGCTGACAGCCGTGAAGAACAGACTGGCAGCTACCGAGACTGAAGTCACGAACCTGGGGAAGACTACAGAGAAACCCAAGGTGGCATTCTCGGCAGCACTGACTAACTCTGGATACATCGAGGCTTCGAGGACCGCTGACCTAAATGTAGTCTTCACTAAACTCATCACCAATGTTGGCCAGGCCTATAGCACTGCAACAGGCTTCTTCACAGCTCCAGTCAGAGGGGTCTACTTCTTCAGATTCACTGTGATGGACATACTACAGTCACGGTTGATGTTCATCAAGTTGTTAAAAAATGGGCAGCAGATTGTGCATTTAGGAGAGTATGATACTGATGGGCACATCACCTACCTGTCCAGTGGTGTGACTCTGCAGCTGGAGGTGGGAGATGTAGTTAACATGGAACTCCCTGCAGGCAAAAGGCTCTATGATGATGTCGGTAACCACAATATTTTTAGTGGCTTCCTGCTGTTTTCTATCTAAATAATACAAAAAAAAAAAAAAACACATCGCTAATTGCAATGTAAACACCTGCTGATAAATGTTTCTCCAATGAACAAGAGCAAATAAACCATTACAGAACTAAAATGTGTGAATAGTTTCCTTTCTTTTAAGTGGGCATGGACCAGTGTTTTCAATGTGTGAGGCTCAATATACTTTAAGACAAAAAACTGGCTTTAAACTGTAGCATTGTCCAGATAGTAGAAAAAATGTCATTTTGTACAATTACAGCAACCCTTTGGGCTGAATTTTATTGTACTTGCCGTACTTTCAGAGGCTATTGTGCTGATCGTGTATGACATCTTTTCTGCCTTCTTGGTTCAAGATATTATCAATTCATAATTCCAATTTTTACATTTACCCATTTCACTAGGAGGCGCAATGCTATAAGTGAGTGTGCATGGGCTGGGTCAGTATTTCTTCCAGAACACGACATATCACAAAAATTGATTTTGTTGGGTGATACGGTCATTGACTTACTCAGCAAAAACTTTTGGCAGTCTTGCCCCGTCTTTCATGGACACTGCCATAACGGGGGTATTTGCTAAGAGCCTACTAGGGCTATATGCCCACAAAGTTTCATATCCCCCAGTGTTCCAGTGTCCTGCCAATCGTTGACAGAAAATGTTGAAAAAAAAAGTGAAAAAAAGGGGGAAAAAAATCTGACAAAACCGCCCCTAGGTTTTGATCATGTTATGTTTGATTGAGGTTGTCATGGCTTCTTCTGAGGTTTTTTTCGCACAGCCAAAACAAATAAACCCTGCTCTCGTAGCAACTGGTCCTTTGTTCCACCATTGTGGGACAACAACAGAGAACAGTTTAGACTGAGGTCGCCTTGTGTAAGGATATAGCTAGGGCTAGACCAGACAGCTTGTTTGTGACAATCGCAATGGCCTGGATGAGACAAGCCTTTATTATAGCCTTCAGATAAGCAAGGACAAACTCTGAAGTTGCTTTAAGCCAAAGCCTTGTGCTTAAGTCAAACAGCCACCAGGAACCAATGCAGGACCAATGCGAACAGAGCCCTGACGTGTGCACTTTTGGGCTGACTGAATACCAGACACGCAGCCGTGTTCTGAACCATTTGCAATAGTTTTATTATGCAAGTAGGTAGGCCAGCCAGGAGAGAATTGCAGTAAATTGACAGGTGAACATACCCTGTACCAGAAGCTGAGTGGCATGTTGGGTCAGGTACAGTCAGATTTTTTTGTATGTTATACAGTGCAAAGCAGTAGGACTTGGAATGCAGAGGCAATCTGGTAAGACAATAATAGCTGGTCACTCAGGTTTTTTGCAACCCTGTTCGAAGCAACAGTGGCAGAGCCAACATTGAGGTTGATTTTATGGCGGATTGAATCCACACTGTTAGAATGAACATGGGAAGAACACACAATGTACGTAAAATGTCATTCAACCACTACAGACTGACAACAAAACATGCCCACAATACAGTATGCAATACAGGTTTTATTGCGATCGCCATTCCAAAGGTGCAACACCACAAGACGCCAACAGGTGGCAATATTGTTCAGTTTTTAGTGCACATCCCTGACATAAGCACCTTGTGCACTACGTGCATTTATAGACTCCATTCAAGTGGAATTCCCTCAAGCACAGTGGCACTGACAGAAGTGCCATACAAGTTTACAGTGAATTTACCTACTGTGAAAAACACTGTACTATTTGCCTTTTGTGATACATACAGGAATACATACAGGAAGTCATGAAATAAGTACGCACAATAATGTAATAACCATCTATAATACAATAAAACATAAAAATAGAGGTAATTCAGCAGTGCATCAGAGATGGCGATAAAGCCTCTAAAACTCCTATACAGAGAAGAGCCAACCACCTGAGAGATATATTTTTAACATAAATAAATAAATCAATAAATACAATAAAAACATGCCTTGGGGATAGACTATACAGCACTTTCAAGTCATTTAGCAGCTACATTTTGGCATTGATACAGCAAATCAGACCAAAAAATGACTTAAACACCAGCAAGTGATTCCCTTTGTTAGCACATACCAAGGCACTATCGTGATGTCCAGTGTAAGTGGGAATCAACCTTCACACAGAACATGACTAACGTCCATTGCCTCTTCCTTTGAGCCAAGACTTTGCAGTTGGTGGACCTCCTCCAGATTTGACTGTCCTTGTTCACCTTCGACCTCTGACACCTCGGACTCTGCCTTGCCTTGCTTCTCGAACTCAGCCGTGATCTCGGCCAGAGACCTGCCCTTGGTTTCTGGAAGGTACAAAAACATGAAAAGGCAGGCCAGCACACAGATGCCGCAGAAGGGCAAAAAGCAGAACTGGCCGAGGCCGCCCACGATGAAGGGGAAGGCCATGCCCACCAGGAAGAGGTTGAGCCACATCAGCGACCCGGCCACCATGTAGGCAGCCGGCCGCGCCAGCTGGTCGAAGAGCTCCGTGGGCAGCACGCCCGTCACTCCGGCGGGGCCCATGCCGAAGCTGAGGATGTAGGCGAAGATGCACACCATGCTCAGGTAGGGCATGCCGGGGACCTTGCCCTGCAGGCAGAGCGATGTGGTGAAAACCACGGCCCAGCACGACATCAGCGCGTAGCCGCCCATGAGCAGTGGCCGGCGGCCTGCCCGCTCTATGAGGAGGTTGCACACGACGGAGGCGGTCAGCTCGCAGGCGCCTGTGCCGATGGTGGCGTACTGGATCTTCTCTGCGGGAATGCCGGCCTGCTGGAAGATGTAGGAGGCGTAGAAGTAGATGGAGTCGTTGCCACAGAGCATCATGGCGCTCGAGGCGGCCATTATGATTCGAAGCTGCCGCCATTGGGTCCGATCTGAAAGTAGGCCCCAGAGGGAGTATGCCTGGGCCCCAGCAGCCTGCTCCTGCTCCTGCAGGATCTCCTCCATCTCCTCCTCGGAAACGGCGCATCCCCGGAGCCTTCTCAACGCCATGGTGCAGCCTTCCTTATCTCCCTTGTCAATGAGCAGGAACCGTGGGCTCTCGGGGAACCAGGGCAAGGTGAGGACTTGGAACAGCCCAGGAAGCGCGTTGCTGGCTAACAGGTATGGCCAGCGTGAGTCTGACCCGAGGACTTCGCTCAGGCCGACTATCTGCCCGAGCATGATGCCAAAGGCAGTGAATACGGCGGAGGAGAAGGTGACAGCTCCACGCAGATGCTTTGGGGCACTCTCGCCGAAAAACATTGGCTGCACGTTCATGCTCACGCCAGCGTTAATCCCTACAAGGACACGAGCGAGTATGATCATTTCAAAGGAACGAGCAGCACGACTGGTCACAGCAAAGAGAGCACTTGTGAACAAAAAACTATTGTTTAGCAAAAGAGCGCCCTTACGACCGAACCGGACTGCCATTGGTCCTGCAAGTAAGGCTCCAACTAGACCCCCTAATGAAAAGGCAGACACGATGACAGTCCATATCAGTGTTATGTGGCTTTGCTCCAGTGAAACAAACCAGCGCTCCCAGCAAGTGTCATTGATGAATCTTTGAATGTGCGCTGTAGGAGCATTGATGATAGCAATATTGTACCCATACTGCAAAGTACCGCCAATTGCAGTGCAGAACACCGTTAGTGCTAGAGTTACTTCACCTTTCATAGCTGTGGTTGACTTGCTATCATGATGGGCTTACCCATGTTGTTGTAGCCTAATAAACATAGGACATTAAGCAGTTTTTTGTATGAAAACTGATACCGCATCACTCAATGTTTACTCAAGATTCAATTTTGCCTTACATACATGTTTGCTATTTAAACAACGTTTGTTTAAATACAGACGCTGCTAGCCCCAACGGCGGGCAACTTCAGGACGATTCACTTTGGTCTGCTTTGGTCAGTTGGTTTATTGGTCAGGTACACGTCATCATTCGGCGACAGCCGCGTTGAGTAACAGTTACGAAGGTTGTATTAGCATGTAAGTACTACTCTTTTCAGTCAAAATGCTCATTGTTTTACTCAGAAGTGCAATTATATCGAAATGTTATTTGTTATCTGGTAAATGTAATCTATATGTATGTTTCTAAAAGATGTTGCGAAAATATGCTCCAATAGGCAAAGTCTAACGTTACTGGTCGTTTACTTGCTAACTTAGCTGTCGTTGTATGGATTATCACAGCTAGCTAATTGGGTGTTATTTTCTTTACTTCTAACTTTGTAGAAGGTTATAATCTTTTGCCATATATAAAGTAACTGAAACAGATGCTACACAATATTTAATAAGCTAACCTGTTACATCAGCGTTAAGTTGTTTCTTATTTGGCAAGTTATGAAGATTGTTAGCTAACTCAAACAACGCTAACATTAGTTCATGAATGAATGAGCCTGCTTTGTGAATGGCCAAAGATTGCATACTACAGTTGTTGTTGCAAAACGTAATCGGTATATTACTCCTGCGTCTTCTTCACAAGGGCTCCTTCGCCCACCAAGAGGAAGGATCGTCCAGACGATAAGACCAAAGAACGAGGAAAGGAGAAAGCAAGCACCAAAGAAGGGGCTGACAAGGAACGGGGCAGAGAGAAAGGGCGCAAACGCCGCAGCGCGTCCTCTGGAAGTAGCAGGTGAGGTTACCTCCAACGCCATTGCATGCAGGGCCAAGACAAAGTAAACTTAAGCTTAACACAGTGTCTTCAAAAGACTTACACGAATGTATTTGCCCAGATAAGGTTATTTTAGCACCTTATTTAGTAACATGGGTGTCGAAGTGAGGGAAAAGTGGAACTGACTACCAAGGGCCCCAGTGGTAGTAGGGGCCCTAATTAAAGCAGATGCATGAGAAAGAAAGAACACAGAGAACTGACCCACAGAGACTGCCTGTGTATAGGGCCGAGAGTTAAGTGCTACTAACCTGTCCAATAACATAAGATTGGCATATTAAGTCTCACCAAGATGAAGCCTTGATGAAGCAGAATTTGAGGGTCCATCGGGAAAAAATATAATAGTTTCACAGGAATAGCCAGGAAGCTTATTTTGAGCTCTTAAGTTGATCTCTGAATTTGTGCAGGGACAAGAGCAGGGTTGTTGTTGCAGTCTGTTTTTTTTGTCAGTTTACATAACCCTTACCTTCTTTCTTATTAGAGACTAAGGTTAGTTCTCAGTAACAGTTGGTTTATGTTGTATAACACAAAGAAAGACGAGACAAGACCTTCTCCTCAAGGAGGGCAACGCTTAATTGTGTGATGGTAACCAGTGGTAAAATTGGATTTTGCAAGAAGGGGTAGCCTTTCTTTACTCACAGTGGTGTAATTACTGTAGCAGAGGGAGTAACGGACATTCCTAATCCCCACTGTAGCTCCAGTTCCAGCAGCAGCTCAGGCTCCAGCTCCGGGTCTTCCAGCGGATCCAGCTCGTCCTCGGCCTCCAGTCGCTCGGGGTCCTCCAGCTCGCGCTCCTCTAGCTCCTCCAGCTCCTCCGGGTCCCCCACCCCCAGCCGCCGTCGCCACGACAACCGCAGGCGCTCCCGCTCCAAGTATGTGTGTCTGACCACACTCTCATGGTGTAGTCGTCAATTGTACTTTACCTGGGGTTTTGTCAGGATGTGCATAAAAGTTCATTTATCATGCATGCTTTATCCTGTGTATCATTATTTGTGCTGAATTTGTGTATGTATGTGCAGGTTAAATAGATCTACTATAATTTGAGTTATAACTCGACCTGTAAAGGAGCCTCATAGTCACAGGTCTGAAAATGTAAACGTTCATTGGGGCATTCTACAACATTGTCACACACGTTATTACAGGCAACTATTTTAAATAGTTTACGATTGAAACATCTAGTGATATGTAATTACATAGTTGTACCCTCTTAATATATAATCAGATTGCACGTACACAAAGACAACAGTGGAGTGATATGCTTTTTTTTTTTTTGCATCACAGATCCAAGTCGTTGAAGAAAGATGACAAAGATCGACGCCGCAGAAGTCCCAGCCCCAGGCCCACTAAGGTCTACCTGGGACGTCTCACTAGAAATGTCATCAAGGTACACACACACACACACACACACTCGCACAAACCGAGAGAGACAGAGAGGGTAGGCGGAGAGGTGGAGAGACACTTGTAGAAGGAAGAATTTGTTCGTCCCCTGTGGTAGGCTCAGCTCTAGGTAAGAGCCTGTCAGGGTTGTGCCATCTTTTGCCTTTTTCTATTTCCTCACACGTTAATAAAAGGGAAAAACGCATGAAATGGGCTTACTAGATATTCACTGAAGTAGCAAAGTAGTCTAGTAAACAACATTTCATTCGTTACACTTGTCAGTTACCTTTTCTTTCAAAACATGTTGATATGACTTAAAATGAAGGCTGTGTGCAAGATTGTTGTTCAGCACTATCACAAGGCGTTGTTGTAGTAGACAGTCCCACAAAGCTCAGTACGCCCTCTTGAACACTACACATTGTGTGCTTTACATATTTGTATTATATACAAACCTATTGTACTAGTTTTTGCTATGTTTATATTGTTATGTTTTGTCATCATGTCTTATGTCTTCTTCATAAGATGTTTAAGGTCCACTGTGGGCCTAGGGAGCGCTGCAATTTCGAATTCTGTGTGTGCAACCTGTACATATGGTTTTTGACAATAAAGCTGCCTTTGACTTTGACTTTGACTGGTATGGTTCCTCCACAGGAACACATCCAGGAGATCTTCTCCACCTACGGGAAGATCAAGATGATTGACATGCCCATGGACCGGCTCCATCCACACCTGTCCAAGGGTTACTGCTACGTGGAGTATGAAACGGCCGACGAGGCAGAGAAGGCCCTCAAGCACATGGATGGAGGTGTGTGGATATTATATATACATTTATTATATTATATGCATTATTATATACATTTATTATATTATATACATTATTATATACATTTATTTAGGTGTGGGGATATTATATACATTTATACATACACAGATATACTTAGGTTCAGGTTGCAGAGGCTCAAAGACTCACAGAAAGTAAAAACCCTGCCACAGGTGACTAAAGCTGATCTACCTGTCTTGATTGACAGAGTCAGAGACTCACAGACCCCAGCTCATTAACAAAAATTAACGCTTTGTTGTTTTTCAGTTGAAGATAAAGGCCGTGCATTGCACAGTACTTTTGCACTTACCCACACTCAGATATACCCGTCTCTACCTTCTACATACAACCACAAACACATCCTCTCTTACCCAACACACACGCACACAAACACACACACACACAACCATCCTGAGCACATCAGAGGGGTATTCCAGGAAGCAGTTTTAGTCAGTTACCTGTGTATGTTTTGATAGAAGCATGAACCTCTAGGACCCTTCTGTTATGAGGTTTACAACCACAGGTGTCACAGGTGACTTTACTGAGTAGCTGCCTGTTTTGAGTGCTCATTACAATCAGCTGATTCAGAGCTGGTTGGATTAAATTTGTGGCAGGGTTTTTACTTTCTGAACCCGGATTAACACCTCTGTTTACAACTCACTCTGAGTTAACTTAGCTGGGTTAGTCACTAAACCACCTTGTTGGGATGCCCCCCTTTATCTTCTATGTTTGTGTTTACCTTTGGTGTGCAGGTCAGATTGATGGCCAGGAGATCACCGCCACTGCTGTGCTGGCTCTCAGGGTGCGCCCACCCCCTCGACGACCCTCCCTTCCACGCAGGATGCCCCCTCCCCCACCCATGTGGCGTCGAACCCCCCCACGCATGAGGAGGAGGTGAGTTGTCTCTTGCTATGATTGGGGCATTACTTGTATTTGACAGTTTGGGGCAGACGTGTTTTTTTTTCTTGTCTGATTTTTTTTTTTTTTTTTGTCTGAGACAGCGTAGATGCTCTAGACAGCAACAGCTGTCAAGAAATAATGTGTTGAATTGTATGTCCAAGCCAACCATCTGAAATCTGTTCTTACATAAAACACATTTGACATAACACATAACACATTTGAAAAATTCTTCAAATATCGCCATATACGTGACCTCATCTCGTCATCTCTCTCTCTCTCTCCTGCCAGATCCCGATCGCCACGACGACGATCTCCAGTGCGCCGTCGGTCCAGATCTCGCTCACCTGGCCGAAGACGCCATCGCTCTCGTTCCAGCTCCAATTCCTCACGCTAAAGAGCTGGAGGGGATCTTGGAGTTCTCCGATGATTTCTTTTGTGAATTCCATGATTCTCATGGCAGAGCATCAGTGTGACCTGGAGGGATGCCATTTCAAGAACATGAAAAAAAAGATGTAGTGTGATTTGGGATAAGTTGTAAACTTGCTAAAAGAAGAGCTTGGTTTTGGCTGTGGTTTCATTTTTACAGGGAGAATAAAACCACATTGCTCTTCTATTAGTAAGTTTACCATCAAACTCTTGAGGTAGTTAAGCCAGGCTTGTCAGAATTTCATGTTCTTGGGATCCCCCTCTGCAGTTACATAAACTGCCTTTTTGGTGAATTTTCCAGGTCATGTATCCTGTATTTCTCATGTAGGGGAGTTTTACTGTTTGTATGACTAATTATGATTGTGTACTTGTACATAAGAGGCAGGGATTTTATGGTGAAAACATTTTAGGTGCTGTGCTTCAGTGTCACCCCGTCACCCCACAGTTTGTGAACAAAAATGGTAAAACTTTTTGTTGTTGTTGCTGTTTGTTAATCTTCTCAGAAACAAAAACACACTGCACGACTTTCTGTTCTGTTACCATAGCGATTGGCGGTCCAAAGCTTTTTACTTGTAAGACGTGACAGAATGTGATTTCAAGGGCCTGTCATTGTCAAGATTTATGTTGGGAATAAAATGAGTGAAAGCTCAACAAAACCATTATTCTGTGTCAGTGAGGCATGTGTGCAGTCGTCGGTGCCAAATGTTTTTTTGCCATCCAAAATACCACAGTAAATAACTGAAAGAGAAAAACAACACAAGGCTCCTAATTTCATCAGGCACTTCTTTGCATTTCAGCCCAAGACTTCAGCACAGTCGAGCAGAATGTTTATAGGTTTCAGCTGACTAATCTCAGGCAGTTAGGCATTATGTTAATGCAACTAGTCATCCATTGTCTTTGCCAATATACTGAATAAATAAACACACACACTCTCAAGTTTTTTATATAAACAGTCTGGGGGATAGGGTATAATTTACATACATTTACAAGAATAAATTATGTACAAGACACAGGGACAGACAGCAGGTCCACATTTATGTTTCTCTGAAGGATGATGATGCGTCATGGTTTGGATTCTGTCTTCTCATTGTCTGGTTGATCCATGAGGTCTTTGAAGCCCAGCTTCTCCAAAGGTTCCTTGGCCATCAGCTGCCTAAACAGGAGAGACAACACTTCATGACGACATGCACAACAAAATAATGCACTGCAGTGACATTTAAACACCATGTACTGGAGAAAGAGCTGTACTTTTACAGTATAGAACAGACAGAGTAAAGCTATTTCCTATACAGGCATTGTTATGTCAAGGACTGGAAACAAAATGGTATTACGTTCATGCTACAACTTAATGCTACAACTTTGCCCGTCTGTCTCCGTGTACAACACTAAAAGACTTCCAACTTTTTTATCAACAGCCAGACCACGTACTTGTCCATTCTGCATTCCAGGTAGTCTTTGGACTGAAGTCGACACTTGGAGTTATCAAAACTGTTGTCTCTGAGGCATCGCATGAATTTCTCTTTGAAAGCTTTGCACTCTCCTACATTGGGATAAGAAAGAATGATTACCAGTCGAACCACACAAACAGAACCTTTCAAGTATTGCCAAAGTTGTTACCGGGACCTTTCGTAAAGAAAGACTGATTTTAATGAATCAGTTAAAGTCAACTCAATGATATCGTGACAACAATGATAAACAATATGGTAAACTAAACCTACATTGCATAACCTTTGATGTTATATCGGTGAAATACAATGGACTGTGTGAGTTCAGATAAACACCAACAAACCTGATTAACTCACCAAAATGATCGAGGGGGAAAGCTCCTTTGTCAGGGGCACGAGGACGAAAAGATTTAGTACCGAAATTCATTGCTGTAGACATGTTTGCGTTTTCTGCATCAACGACGTTTACAACAAAAAGTATAAAATTGGTTTGACATTCGCATTTCCACCACAGCCAGATCTCCTTCTGTGGTGATACTGTTCGAGCTATTGTGATTTAGTACTGCCATCTGCTGTTGTGGTGGAATTGTTGCTGATGACTTCCAGACGTGAGTTCCAAAGGGTGAAAGGTGACTCCCGATTTGGTGTGCAAAGAGAATGGCTTGCTATGCCAGAATGTTTTCTGGCGTAAAAGGAATATTTACTCAGTAAAACCACACGTTACTAAAACAAACGTTTAAATCCCTCCAAAATGCAACGTGGTTTCGTAGGGGTGTTTTTCCAGTGATGCCGGCATGAAAGATGTTTTGTAGCGCAAAGCAAATGTAAAACTGATCTCAGCCAATTGGCCAATGTACAGCTTCAGCTACAGATCCAGCGCGACAGTTCCGAGTCGGTCGGTGAGCTCATTCTATTGTTATTTTTTGGCCGCCTCGACAGTTTTCAGTGCGATGCCAAGAAAACGTATTGACCATAAATCATGCTGTCAGACAAACACTTAGGATGTTGTAAAGCCTGAAATGGATCCTTCAAAACTTTAACTTTTCCCCAGGTTGAGTGCATGGCGCCAGAGTAAAGAGGGCTGAATGTTCATGAAGAGGAGTTTATTCAGACTCAAACTTTTAAAGTAAACTTTTTTTGGTTACAAAGTGTAACAGAAAAAATAGTGCATCTTTTGCCAATGACACAAGGACATCCACGGAACAACATTCTATACAAAATCTTTCTTAGAAAATACAACGATAAATCTTTGTTAATTAGTATATACAATATAGACAAATAATATATACATTGGTACGTTGGTACATAAAAAGGCAGCATTTTTCTAGGTGGCCTCTTTTTTTCAGGGATGGCTTTCAGGCTTGACAGGTCCAAGTGGTCTGTTCAGTACTGTAGACAAACTCTCTCCTGAAATGAAAAAAATAAAAATAAAACAAGAAGCTTGGGTCACTAAATGTTTGTAGAATCAATCCTCTGTGCTGTGGAATCTTCTGGAACTGTTTTTACGATCAATCCCTCATCAGATTGTATTCCACTGTGTGTACTTTAGGTAATATTTACTGACATCTGTGCCTGTGGCCTGGTTCTATAAGTTATGGAAAGGAGGCTGATTGTTAAAACTGTAAACCAAATGTTCTTCTTTCCTAATAAGGTACTGACATGAAATATTGAGTTAATGTGTTTTTTTTTTTTTTTTTGCAGCAGCAGCAGACCATAGACTGTAGTATTTCCACGATCATCTCGCACAGAACTATTCTTGTAATTTATTTTTCTGCACACAGAATGTTCAGCCATTCACAGATGCACTTTCCTGTAAGCTGTTCACACAGACACCTGCTACAGAAATTCCCCTAAGGATTTATTGGAGTTTTGGGACTACTTTTTCTTCCCAAAACTGCTCCCTTCCCCAAACTGCCCCCTCCCCCACCCGACACACACGCACACCCTCACCCCAACACAACCCTTAAGGACCCCAACACAATCTACTAAGGAAGCTATACATCAGCTACATATATGATAGACTGTAGGCTTCTATGACATGTTCCATCCAGACTGTGAATTACCCTTCCATAATTGGGGGATACTACCTTTTGCAGTGGGTGGTTTACATAAATTACATGAATATGTTGGCACCAACAACCCTGCTATTTTTTGTGTCTTTTGGGGGTACTGGGTCTTAATCACGGGGTACCATACCCCCAAGTAGCCCCTGTAATTCGAACTATGGTTCTGTCCACTCACTCTCTCCATAATTGGGGCATACTTCCTTTTGCGGGTGGGTGGGGGGTGGTACCTCTTACATTTTGCATTAATTACATTAATATGTTGCCACCAACAACCCTGCTATTTTTTGTGTCTTCAGGCAGTCCCTGTAGTCCCTGTAATTCAAACTATTTGGTTCCGTCCACTCACTCTCTCCATGGCTGCTCCCCAGCACCCCGGCATAGCAGACCCTCATCGCAGGGGCAGATCTGGTTGATGCTAAAGGCCAGGCCCCCATCGGGCACGAAGCAGCCCTCGCCCAGCGCCAGCCTCCTCTTGCACACCTGCTCGCCATGGTGACGCGCACAGCACATGGAGGGCCCGCAGTCCCTGTCCACCTTACATCTGGCACCTGAGACAGAGAGAGAGAGAGAGAGAGAGAGATAGAAAGAAAAAGAGAGAGTGGAAAAGAGAGAATTAGTCTCATATTTATGGGTGAGTGCATTTTACAGATAGCAAAAATGTATGTGTTATGTGTGTATGTGTCTATGTGTACAAACTTGTCAGTTTTTTGTCCATTAGGTTTGTGTGTGTTTAGTTTGTGTGTGTGTGTGTGTGTGTGTGTGTGTGTGTGTGTGTGTATGTGTGTGTGTGTGAATGGGTGTATGTGTGTGTAGATAAGATAACATCCAGATGTTCTGCATACATCTCTGTAACAAGGCCTAATGCAACCACAAAATTAAGTCTACTCCATAAGTCATCATTATTGCTATTTGACGGCGCAGAGATCCGGGGCTATTCCCAGAAGATCCGGAGCCATAGCAAAGAGCATAGAGCAATCTAAGCTCTTTGGCCATAGCCTCAAATGCCCAGGTCTAACACAACACCCCTGGTAACAATCATCCCAAATAATGGCTCACTCAATTGCTCCCCAATTACACGCATCCAGAGAAGACGTTCTCCCTTATCTCTTAGAGGAGTTACTGATGTCATGCCTGCACTTACCCTCTTGTCCTCTGGGGATACTGCGTAGGCACTTGCCAAACATGCAGTGCAGGCCTCGCACACACTGGGCATCCCTCCTGCAGTACTGGCCCTCCTGCCGCTGGGGAACGCAGTGGCCAAAATGGCGGTCGCAGGAGAAGCCCTTCCCACACACGCGATCATGCTCGCAGGCCACCTAGAGGGAGAAATGATGTCAAAGAGGTCATTGTTGAACAGGCAAGGTTTGAGTCATGCACATCCATTTAATTCGGGTGCAGGGTCCAAGAAAATGTAAAGACAAATAAAATCTGCACACTGGCAAGCTCCCATTTAAGTTCCTTTTTATTTGTTTATTTTTTTATATGCGGTAATGACGTTTTGAGCCCTTAGGCCCTTGTCTGAGAAAGGGCCATGAGGGCCCGAAATGTCACTACTAATAATAAAAAAAGAACTCA
Organism: Setipinna tenuifilis; assembly: GCA_030347295.1. Lineage (NCBI taxonomy): Eukaryota > Metazoa > Chordata > Actinopteri > Clupeiformes > Engraulidae > Setipinna > Setipinna tenuifilis. Next base: position 7,165,855 of record CM059287.1, on the reverse strand, counting down.
TTATTGAAACTGAATTTCTGTTCGAGACCTAAACTAGTAAGGACATGTAGGCTTTGTTGGCTACATATGCTAAACTACAATAGACATGTATAGGCTACGTAAGCTAAACAAGTAAGAACATGTAGGCTAGATGGGTGGAGACCCGTGTCAGTATTTTGCCCAGTGCTGAGCTGAATGTGTAGTCGTGACATAACAGAACATGTAAGTCTTTTTTGTTATGTTTTGATGTTTTAGCAGTCATGGTGAAACTTATTACAAAAGGAATGAAGAATGTACCAGTGCAAGAAGGCCCAACATCTCTGTGTTTTCTAAGTTTACTAAAGTGTCTGTCAGGCCATTCTCAGTTCCAGGACATTGACAGGCGTTCCGTTTATAGAGACTCAGCCCCCCTAGAGATGCACCAAGCCATTAAACCCCCTGCCTCCCAGCTGTTGAAAAGTGTGTGTGTGTGTGTGTGTGTGTGTGTGTGTCTGTATGTGTGTGTGTTTGTGCGTGTGTGTGTGTGTGTGTGTGTGTGTGTGTGTGTGTGTGTGTGTGTGTGTCCAACCCCACACCCAGCGCACACACACACACACACACACACACCCTCACCACCCTTTACCTACCTTCACCCCCCCCCCCCCCCCACACACACACACACACTAACACATACCTGCACACACACACACACACACACACACCCCATCTTGCCACCCCCTCTTTTCTTACATAACTGGAGTGCAACACTTTTACTGGTGTCAACACTCGAGTCTCACTGAAGGTCCATGTGATTAACACTAATCGGGGACACAACTTGGTCGTAATTCTAATCTTAGACTGGACATAGATGAGGTCAGCCCAAGAGAGGACTGTGAGGGTTTTAAAAAAAAGATGGAGAGAGCTCTTTTAATGTCATGTTTTCAAAAAAACGGGGAAGCTCGTGTTCTGCTCAGGCTCTGTCTGATACAGTCTGTTCTTTCCTACTGCTTTTGAAACAAACATATTGGCCTTCGGTTACAAAAGATATTACTGACTGAAAACCCAGCATACGCTTCCTCCCATGCAATATTTTATATTTATTAATCTGAACATTAGTGGGGTTTCTATGCACAAATCTCTGTTGTTGAGTCAGACAGCTTGCAGTGCAGGGAAGTATTCTGACAGGGCCGCAATGAAAAAAAAGTGAAAAAGTTTGTTTGTATCACTTATGGCCTTCTAGTAAGACTTATGTAGATATACAAATAGTTTATCCCCTAAACTACATTACTAGCACACTCACCCATAAAACTAGTAGAAGTAGATAGAAGTAGATAGATCAGCTGGAAAAAAAACCATAGTGTCTAATGGCAAGCAAGGACTGGACAACTTCACTACTACAAGGAATGAAATAACAACAAAAGTCTAAAGTCACTACGCAAGGTTGCAATGATGAAAACGCTTATAACACCCATTATGACTAAGCATTTCCAGCAATCTAATTCCGCCTGTCTCAATAAAGTTACAGTTGTGATTAACTTTACTCTGTGTAGTAGTACCCAAGTACCCAAGCTAGCAGGCACAGGGGCAACAGCCTTAGGGGGGACATGAGTGTGTGTGTGTGTGTGTGTGTGTGTGTGTGTGTGTGTGTGTCTGTCTGTCTGTCTGTCTGTCTGTGTCTGTCTATGTGTGTGTGGTTTTTTATTTGTCAACTTCCCTGCAGGACATACAGAAAGATCAAATTGCTGTTTTTCTTCTCTCTAACAGTATATCACAGGTATACATAAACGTACACAACAACCTAGACGACATTAAACATAGACAATACAGTAAATACACAGACAGAACAATAAATAGACAGACAGTGGAGACAACAGACAGTAAAGTAGGTAGTACAAAAAGAGAAAAAGATGTCACAGTGCAGTTGTAAACAGATACTACTGGGTGAAATTACAGTGGAATGGTGGAGGAGGGAACTCACCCACTGTGTGTGTGTGTGTGTGGGCGCGCGAGTGTGTGTGTGTGTGTTGTCTACTCACCGCATCCGCTCTGTGGCTGAGGGACAGGGTCTCCTGGTCCTTGAGGGGCCCGTTGTCCGGTGGGCTGTAGGGCATGGCCAACATCCAGGCCCAGATCCTCGCCTGAGCCACAGCCAGGCACACACACACACACACTATCCGCAGGGCTGGCTTGGCAGTGCCACTCATTGTCCTCAGCGTCTTCTGGTTCTTAGTAGTGTGTTTTGGCTCCTCGCAATGTGTGTCTGTGTGTGTGTGTGTGTGTGTGTGTGTGTGTGTGTGTGTGTGTGTGTGTGTGTGTGTGTGTGTGTGCACTACACTGTTTTGTCTGTCTTCTCTATACTGTTAATGTTTTAACAGTTGTCTGTATCACTAGTTGTTACTGGTAAAACGTAGTTACGTCTCACTATCTACTTTCTATATGGCTGAAATGACAATAAAAACCTACTTGACTTGACTTGACTTGGAGAGCACTGCAGTCCTTGTGATGACAGCGAGACAGAAAGAGAGAGCAAAAGTGGCCTAAGAGGAGTGAAAGGAGAAGAAGAAGAATGTTTGTTTGTGCTGAAAGTCACAGCAAAAAAAGAGGCTAGATTCCACCCTAACCAGCCAAACAAACTCCAGTGCTGTGGCTTGTTGAAGGTTGAAGTTGAGCAGATCTGAACGCAAAGGAGTAGTAAGTAGAAAGGAGTTACAGTCCTGCAGAAGAGTTCCTATGTTGGCCTCCTAAATGTTCCCCACGTTCTCTTGCAGCTGTATGTAGTCTGCGGCCTCTGTACTGGCCTTAAATACATCCTCCGGTCCCCCTGCCCCCCCAGCATCATCCACCCCCCATTGGGAAAATGGTGTTTATCCAAGCCATGGGAAAGGTGGAGACAATTAGTAGTTAATGGATTAACTAAATAGTTTGCACGGGCTCTAACCCCCCATGCCCCCACCCTCTCGCCTCCTCACCCCCGTAGACAACAGTAGTAGTCAGTTTGACAGTGGTGAAGCTAGGTGGCAGAGGGATTAAGTGTGTGTGTGTGTGTGTGTGTGTGTGTGTGTGTGTGTGTGTGTGTGTGTTTGTGTGTGTGTGTGTGTGTGTGTGTGTGTAGGGCAGGGGGGGAGAGATGCGGTTATCAGGGGCAGTGATGGACTAACAACAGGCTCCAGACAATGGGAGGCCAAGACAAGAATCTCTCCAGCCTGCAGTTGGGTCTCTATTTGGGGGGAACAAAATGGAGTCAGCGGCTCCTGCACGGGGACAAAGCCCCGTCCCCCCCAAACTCACCCCCACCCCCACTCCCTCCTCTTTAGGGGGAGAAAAACAACAGAAAGAAAACAAACGTTGGGGTAGCCCTGCTTGTGTGGATGTCAATGGGGTGGGAGGTGTTGTGGGGGGTGGAGGGTTGTGGTGGGATTGCAGAGGCAGTAGGTGCTGTTTACCCGAGTCTCTCTCTCTCTCTCCCGCTCTCCCTTTCTCTCTCTCTCTCTCTCACTCTCCCTTTCTCTCTCTCTCTCTCGTGGATACGTAGACCTTGTGATGGGTCAATAAAGGGATTTTAAACGTCAAACGTCTCTCTCTCGCTCTCTCTTTCTCTCTCTCTCTCCCTTTCACTCTCTCGCTCTCCCTTTCTCTCTCTCTCCCTCTCTCTCTTTCTCTCTCTCTGAGCGAGAGGTGGCTGGACCTTGGGGGCACCATGCTGGGCGTCAATTATGAGGGAGCACTCCGCAGACGACCCCGACGATCTCATTAGCCCTGATTGTCACCAGCAATTAGCACCCACAAATTCTGTGTGTATGTTTGTGTGTGTGTGTGTGTGTGTGTGTGTGTGTGTGTGTGTGTGTGTATGTATACATTTGGGTGTGTGTATGTCTGTGTGAGAGAAAGTGTGTGTCTGTGTGTGTGTGCATGTGTGTGTGTGTGTGAGAGAGAGAGAGAGAGAGAGAAAGAGAAAGTGCGTTTGTGTGTGTGTGTGTGTGTGTGTGTCAGAGGAGGAGGAGATCTGATTATGGACAGGGCTGGTGCTCCCTCCTCCCAAGACAACAAATGTCAGCATGGTGACAAACAAACGGTGGGGCGTCTTGTTCGTTTGTCAGCTTTCTGAGCTGCTACCATTTCATTTAAATGTCAGCATGGGGAATCATTTTGTGTTTGTCAGTGGAGCATAGACTAGACAAGGCCCTATTCACCACGCTGTTCTCATGGAGGAGAAGAGATGGACCTTTGTGTCTTTATTTTATCCCTTTTGTCTCTGTCCTCATAAGACACATCAGTTTGTTCTTCTTCTCTTCTTTTTTTTCCCCTCTCTCTCTCCGTCTGAACAGCTGTGAGAAGAATGTTCATCTGTTCAGAACTTCAGAATTCAAACTTTTCATTCTTTTTTAGAACTATCTTTCTCGTTTTTTTTGGTTGTTGTTGTTGTTTCACTTTCCATTACAATTATCCATCAAATGCTTCTTTCCTGCTCGGCCTCTTCCTCTCTTTCTGTCTCACACTCTCTCTTTTTCTCTCTCTTTCTCAATCTCTGTCATTTTCTGTTAATTTGTGTAAGCTTGCTCTCTTTTTTCAATCCATTGCTGTTTTTTTCCAGCTGTAGAAAAAATGTTCTCTCTGTCTCGGCCTCTCTCTGTCTCTGTCTGTCTCTCTCTCTCTGTCTTGTCTCTCGTCTCTCTCTCTCTCTCTCTCTCTCTTTCTCTCGTCTGTCTCGCCTCGCCTCATCTCTCTCTCTGTGTCTGTGTCTGTCTCTCTTCATTTCTCCTCGTTTGTTGTCCCTCTGGAGCTTTACCAGTCCAGCCCTGATCACAGACTCATCACTGGTCCAAGATGCGGAGGGATGCCTCTCTGTCTCTGTTTTTCTCTCTCTCTCTCTCTCTCTCTCACTCTCTGTCTCTCTCTCTCTCGCCCCCCCCCCCCCCCCCCCCTCTCTGTCTCTCTCTCTCTCCCTGATCACAGGCTCATCACTGGTCCAAGGTGAGAGGGATGCCTCTCTGTCTCTGTTTCTCTCTCTCTCTCTCTCTCTCTGTCTCTCTCTCTCTCTCTCTCTCTCTCTCTCTCTCATGGTCCAAGGTGAGGAGGGATGCCTCCAGGAGCACGGGAGTGCTGAGCTGAGCCAACCGCTGCCTAATGCCCAGACGCTCATCACAACTCTTCACAACTCTTCACGATTTCTGTTTTTTCTTCTTTTTTGTCTGCCTTGTTCAGCCGGGGTCCCAGGAGAACATCTCATTCTCAAGTCTGGCTCTTATATTGAGCAGATATTTTGCATACACACACACACACACACACACACACACACACACACACACACACACACACACACACATGCATGAGTGCGCACAAACACACACATAAATGCACAAATATGTGTGCATGCATACAGACACACACACACACACACACACACACACACACACACACACACACACACACACACACACAAATACACTGTTTTTAGATACAAATTTCTGTTTGTAATAACAATCCGTGAGAATCTCAAAGTCTCACCATAGTTCTTTTTTTTCTTAAATGGAATGGAATGATGGAACGGAATGAGATGCTGTTAATCAAAAAATAGCATTCCATCTGTCCATGATCGAACAAACATTTCTACATGCATTGAAAATGGATATCGCACAAGAAAAAGACATTAACGCTGCTCTATGTTTGGTAACAACAGCTTGAAGTAGGTGTTTGTGTTGAGTGAAAATCATTTCCTGTAACTAGCACAAAAGCGGCCAGCTGGTAAACCTTTACTAAAACATCCTCTGCCATTTTCTTTTCTTCTTTTTTTCAGTTAGACTGATGTCATGTTCTACCGCCCGGTTTCCTCATCTGGAGTGTCCTGAGTGTTTTCTGAATGCCCAGAGATAAACAAGCCCTTAGTTCCAGTCCTGAAGATGTGAATGGTTTCAAGGTGCCAGATTGCGTAGGCTTGGACAAGCCCGATGAGTGGCATATTGCAAACACATACGGTTCCTAGCTAGCCTGGATAGGCCCCCGACTCCTTGATCTGGTGCCGATACTTTGCACTTGTAATGCCTGCACACACTTAGAGAAAGACACATGCACACACACACATACACAGATACACACACACAAACACACTTGATAAGATTCAGATACTTTGCACTTGTAATGCCTGCACACACTTAGAGGAACACACATCCACACACACCCCAATACACATACACACACACACACACATGCATACACACATGCACACACAAACACACATACACACACACGTACACATGCATGTACACATGCACATGCAAACACACCTACACACAAACTGGAATACAGAAACATTCTGTTGAAAACAAAAGAGATAGCAGAAGAGATCCCATTATTGGCATTTCGCCTATTATCACTTCCCCGCTGTTCTACTTAAAACAATGCTTGACCTGGTAAAAAGGAAGTTATCACAGTAAAAATAGACCAATTCAGCTCCAATAAAGTTTTGGTTAGAGTAAGTGAACTTAAAATGCTTATTTTTAAACTGATTTCGCATCCAAATGTCTCTCAATAATAATAGACTTGCTTAAATTATGGTAGGTTAGATCATCGCGGTCATCTTCACAGCCTTATCTCAGTATGGACTGCTTCTGCTTTGAGGCAAGATCAGGACCAACCTGGGACCAGATTAGGGCCAAACTGGAGCCAGGCCAGGGCCAAACTGAGGCTTACCCAGGCCCAAACTGAGACCAAGCCAGGGCCAACCTGGGGCCAGATTAGGGCCAAACTGTGGCCAACCTAGAGGCAAACTGGGGCCAACCTTGAGCCAAACTGGGACCAGGCCAGCCAGGCCAAACTGAGGCTGGTTTAGGGCCAAACTGCACCCAACCTTGGGTCAAACTGTGGGCCAAGCCAGGGCCAAACTAGACCAGGCCAGGCCAGGATCAAACTGTGAGCCAGGGCAGGGCTCAACTGGGGCCAACCTAGTGCCAAATTCGGGGCCGATCTAGGGCCAAACTGAAGTCAGGCCAGGCCAGAGCCAAACTGGGGCCAGGCCAGAGCCAAACTGGGCCAACCTTGGGCCAAACTGGGGCCAGGCCAGGGCCAAACCGGGGCCAGTCATGACTCAGTGTGCAGCCTCCTCCGGCCTCCTTCATCTCATCTCTGCACAGCAGCTGCGTGTGACTGGGGACCAGATGAGCCTCTGGCTCTCCCCAGTCTTTCTTCCCCGAGCTAAGTATGCTGGCACGGACACACACACACACACACATACACACACACACACACACACACACACACACACACACACACACACACACACACTCACACACACACACACACACACACACAGTCACACACACATGGACCTGGATCCGAGAGATTCCTCTGGTGTCCATGGCGATGAGCAGCAAAACAGCGGGGTCGCGAGGCCAGGGCGAGACATATTCTCCGCCTGAGCGGCCCGCATGAGTTACGCTCGATGTACTGGGATCAGCTCAGAGGATCTTCACGTCAGCGTTTAATTTACCAATTTATGGCCCTCATTAATGTCTTTAAGTCTCCTCGATAAATTTGACTTTTGGTCTGTCGAGGGGAACAGAGGGGAGTCCTGGAGGAGGCTGAGAAAGGACTGGAGTGATGCAACATGGGGGATTACCGAAAATTGGTCCCATTGGGCTGCACTTCATCTCTTTGTCTGTCTGTGCCTGGTGCAGTCAACCCCCCCCAAAGGACCCCCCCTTTCCCACCAGCTCTCATTAATGTATACCCATGCACACACAGATGCCTGCATACATATTACTCACAGACACACAAGGTGTACAGAGATATACACATGGACAAACATGCAAACACACTCCTGCATTTACACAACTATACATCCCCGACAAGTATACACACACACACATACAGATAAACAGACACAAACACATGTTTACACAGACACATACACACACACACACACGCACATACATACATACATGCTGTCTCTCTCACACACAGACAGAGACACAGACACAAACACATGTTGACACATACACAGAAATACATGCTCACACAGACACAGACAAAGATGCACACACAAACACACATGCACACAAATACACACAAATGCCCTAATACGTTCTCATACATATATATAAACACATACACATACACACACACAAATACACCAATATGTGCTCACACAGAAAGATACCCTTACGTGCTCATTTATACACACACACACAAACAGACAAATACACAGACATGCACACAAACAGAAAATGCACACAAAGGGCCGCTAACCCCTTGGCCACGGATCACTGGCTATGAGGTGCTGTCCAATGATGCGTCTCAGCCTGTGCTCACAAACACACAAATACATGCTCTCACACACACACACACATAGAAACACTCACAAAAACACTCACACACACACACACACACACAGAAAAACACTCACTCAGAAACACTAACAAAGACGCACAGAAACACACACACACACACAAAACACTCACAAAGACACACACACACATAGAATCACACACAGAAACACACACACACAAACACACACACACACACACACACACACAGCTTGTCCTATCTGAGTGCACACACACCAATCACAGCCAATCCCCCAAAACACAATCACCCCTCCTCCCTCCAAACCCTAATTACCAGCCAATTAAAAACCCTTATCAATTAATGAAGCTTCTACGCATAATGAGAGCCAGGAGGTAGGGAAAGGAGATGGAGGAGTCAGACAGGGTGTGTGTGTGTGTGTGTGTGTGTGTGTGTGTGTGTGTGTGTGTTGGTGTGTCTGTGTGTGTGTGGGTGTGTCTGCGTGGGGACTATTAGACTAGATTAGGGGGACCACACTCTCACTTTACCCTAATAACAAGAACACAGTCCCAGTAACTCAACATGTGTGAGTATCCACCTTTACCCCCTCCGGTCCTGGCCAGGAGAACCAGAAATAGAACCCAGGGGGTCCCTGAGGCACCGGTGGCGGTTAAGGTAACAAACCTGTGACAGGAGGGTCACCGCAGGTTCAAATCCACCAACAGCCACAAGTGCCACTACCCTGAACATGGCACCATCCCCACACACTGGACTGAGTCATGGCTGCCCTCTACTCATGTGTGTGATGGGTTAAATGCATAGTTTGAATTACAGAGGGACTGGGGGGTACAGTACCCCTCAATCAAAATCCAGTACCCCCAAAGACACAAAAATGCCAGTTTTGGGGGGTACCACCACATCAATGTAACTAATGTAAAAGGTAAAAGGTAGCACCCCCTTAAAATCTAGTACCCCGTAGTTATGTAGGGGTAATTCCCTGGTTAAACGCAAAGGTTGAATTTTGTTGTGTGCACTGTGTATGCTTTGTAATCACAATGACAAATTGGGTGC
>CM059287.1:7134049-7136549 GCA_030347295.1 Setipinna tenuifilis | reverse complement strand
AGGGGAGGGGGTGGGGGGAGAAAGAAGGAAAGATGGGAGGAGAGGAGAGGAGGACAGAGGGGGAGGGGATGGGGAGAGAGAGAAGGGAAGGTGTGGGGAAAAGGAGAGGAGGAGAAAGAAGAAACAGAGGAGGGGACACAAGGAATAGATAGCTGGGAGAGAGGGAAAGGGGGTATGTGGGGAGGAGAAGAGAAGAAGAGGAGAGGAGAGGAGAGAAGGAGAGAAGGATAGAGGAGAGGAGAGGAGAGGAGAGGAGGATAGAGGAGGGGAGAGGAGAGGAGAAAAATGGGAGAGGAGGAGAGGACAGGAGAGGAGAGCAGAGGATAGGAGAAGACAGGAGAAGAGAGGAGAGGAAAGCAAAGCAGAGGAGGGGAGCGCAGAGAAGAGGAGAGACAGAGAGGAGAGGAGAAAAGGAGCACATAGCTGGAAATAAAAGGGTAGGGACAGGATTAGAGAGAGGAAGAGGAGGAGGAGGAGGAGGAGGATGAAGAGGAGGAAGAGGAGGAGGAGGAGGAGAAGGAGCAGAGGGTTTGGATAAGGGAAAGGACACAGGGGAAAGAAGAGAGAAGAGGAGAGGCGTGGAAAGAAGAGAGGTGAGAAGGAGAGGAGAGCAGAGAAGAGGTAAGAAGAGGAGAGACAGAGAGGAGAGGAGAAAGAGGAGGAGGAGGAGGAGGAGGAGCAGAGGGATTAGATAAGGGGAAGGACACAGGGGAAAGAGGAGAGGAGAGAAGAGGAGAGACAGAGAGGAGAGGAGGAGGAGGAGAAGGATGATGAGGAGGACGAGGAGGAGGAGAAGGAGCAGAGGGTTTGGATAAGGAAAAGGACACAGGGGAAAGAGGAGAGGAGAGAAGAGGAGAGACAGAGAGGAGAGGAGGAGGAGGAAGAGGAGGAGGAGGAGAAGGAGCAGAGGGTTTGGATAAGGGAAAGGACACAGGGGAAAGAGGAGAGGAGAGACTGATGGAGGAACACAGACCAGCTGCCTCTGCTCATGTGGAATGTGTGTGTGTGTGTGTGAGTGTGTGAGTGTGTGTGTGTGTGTGTGTGTGTGTGTGTGTGTGTGTGAGTCTGTGTGAGTCTGTGTGTGTGTAAGTGTGTGTGTGTGTGAGTCTTTGTGTGACCATGTGTGGGTGTGGGTGTGTGTGTGTGTGTGCAGGCGGTTTTGTCTTTTATAAAGCCTGTGTGAACATGTGTGTGTGTTAGAGGAGGATGTTCATCTTGAGTGTATATGTGTGTCTGTTTGTGTGTGTGTGTGTGTGTGTTCGTGTGTTTTCTTGAGGAGTTGGCATTGGAATTGAGGGAGTTGCTGAGAGAAGATTATTTATTATTAGGAAGACATAGAACTGATGAGACGACACATATGATCCACACACACGCACAACACATGTGAACACACATGACACACACACACATATGCACACAACAAAAACATCATGCGCACATACTCCCTCTGTCTCTGTCTCTCTCTGTCTGTCTCTCTCTGTCTCTGTCGCTCTCCTTCTCTCTCTCTCTCTCTCTCTCTCTCTCTCTCTGTCCTCCACACACACACACACACACACACACACACACACACACACACACACACACACGAGCTGATTAGAGGAGAAACACACAGCTGTAGCATGGAGGGGATGAAACATGGCTGGCCAGGGACCATGTAAACAGAAAAAGAACGAGCATAAGGAGGAGGAGGAGGAGGTGGAGGAGGAGGTGGAGGAGGAGGGAGGAAGCAGGAGGGAGGGGGGGTCAGCGTTCGTCCGTGCTGGATGAATCACTCAGCAGCAGTGAAAGGAGGGGGCGGGGGGGGGGGTCTGAAGAAATACGAATGACTAGCACCTGGGGTATCATGGGATCATGGGATATGTCTTAGTGGGGGTCAGAGGGGGTTGGGGTGGAGGTGAGGGGAGTTAGGGGGGGTTATGCTCACACAACACTGCCCTCTGCACCCCCATCAACCCCACCCATTGGTGGGTGGGTGGGGGGTTGGGGTTGGGGAGGTTAAGCTCACACAACACTGCCCTCTGCACCCCCATCAACCCCTCAGCAACTCCACCCATTGTTAGGATCAGCCGTTTGAGATCAAAGATGCCAGAGAAGGGGGTCGGTGGAGGTCAGGGCTGGGATGCTTTGGAGCAACACTAAGGAGTGTTTTGGGCCTTTCCAAAATAGACAAATACTGCAGAAGAGGGGTCACTCTGATCTGATCTGGAGTTCAAATAAGACATAACAAAGACAACTCTGCTTCCAACTTGTAGAGTGACCGAAGATGAACAGTGCTTAAGTGTTGCTTTAAATACGTAGAGAGATCATGATGATGATTATGATGATGATGACGATGATGATGATGGTGATGATGATGATCATTATGATGATGATGATGGTGATGGTGATGATAATGATGATGATGATTATGATGATGATGGTGATGATAATGATGATGATGGTGGTGGTGGTGGTGGTGATGGTGATGGCGGTGGTGGTGGTTATGGTGGAAAAGTGTGCA
>CM059287.1:7121549-7126549 GCA_030347295.1 Setipinna tenuifilis | reverse complement strand
TGGGAGAGTGAAATGGGGGCGGTGTAGGGTGGTGGTGGTGGTGGGGGGGTGTGGGAGAGTGGGATGGGGGTGTAGGGTGGTGGTGGGGGGGGGGGGTGTGAGAGTGGGATGAGGGTGGGGGTGTAGGGCCGGTGGAGGAGAAGAAGGGGGAGGGGGAGGGCCTCAGCTGGTTCTGTCCTGCCTGACCAGCGGCTCTCTCTCAGCTGGGTTTAATGGCTCCCAACTTCCTCTGTCTGCGTGGGCTCTTTTTTTCTTTTTCGTTTTTTATGGGGGTGGCCTCTCATCTTCACAGAGAGGGGTCCTACTGGCAGCTGGCAGCAGGCAGCGGCCTTAGCCAAGCACGTCTCTCGCCCAGGTCAGGTCTGGCATTGATCTGGTGTTCCACCAATCAGCACCCAGGAGGAGATTTCATGGCTCTTTTGAAACACTCAGCACTCTGCTGGCCTCAGGGTCTAAAGTGATCTTGGTGTGGATGTGCCATTGACATTGGATTGATCTAAAGTGATCTTGGTGTGGATATGCCATTGACATGGGATTGATCTAAAGTGATCTTGGTGTGGATATGCCATTGACATGGGATTGATTTAAAATTATCTTGGTCTGGATATGCCATTGACATGGGATTGATTTAAAATGATCTTGGTGTGCATGTGCCATTGACATGGTATTGATTAGGAGCTCATTGGACACTGATATGGTGCTGATATGAAGTAATTCAGCCAATGATTTTGTATTGATCTGCCTTTCATATTGTATTCATGGAGCATTGATAGGACACAGATGCGGCATAAATCTGGCCTTACTTTAATTGTTATTTTCGTTTGTTATTCTATTTCTGTCGCACACTTGGAGGCAAGCATTTGCTCAGTACTGTAACCAGAACCAGAATCATAAGCACTGATATGACACTGATGTAGCATTGGACATCCCAAGTCTCCTGTGACCTGGATTAGGGTTAGTTGCCCCACGAAAAAAAAAATCATTAACATGACCTTTGATATGACATTGATGTGACATTAATATACATATGTGATATTATATAGTTTATTGTGCCAAAGGGAAATGTGTCTCGGACTCATTTGGACACTTGGATTTACACATAAGGCTTCGTAATGCGCAATTAGCATTATGTTATCGAAGTGGCATTGATACAGCGTTAATATAGTTGATGTGGTATTAGTATTGTTGATGTGGTACGCTAGTGATCATTGTGTTGCATTGGTGTTGAATGGTAATGAATGTTGCATTGATATGTTGACATTCTTCATACATGTCTGCACTGGAGAAGGAGTTGCTTTAAATCTCATTGTACAGGTGTACAGTGTACATTGTACATGTGTGTAGTGACAAAAAAGACTATTCTATTCTATTCTATTCTATTCTATTCTATTCCATTCTATTCTATTCTGGTCTGTTCTGTTCTATTCTGTTCTGTTCTATTCTATTCTGTTCTGTTCTGTTATGTTCTATTCTATTCTGTTCTGTTCTGTTCTGTTCTGTTCTGTTCTATTCCATTCTATTCTATTCTATTCTATTCTATTCTATGGCATTGATGCAGCATTAAAAGGAGGCCATACTAACAGATCTGTGCCAAGGTCAGGAAACACCCAGTGTGCTTCACAGGCTCCTTACATCACATCCTGATCCAAGATGGCGGCGCGCACAGACAAAGCAGCTACAGACTCTCCGCATCTAATTGGGTTGCACAGGCAACTGTTCAATGACAATTAAAAGTCTTTAAGTCTTATGCCACCCAGGATACGTTTGTCCTCTACTGAACGTCGGCAGAGGTGGACAAACTGGATTAAGAAAGTAAAAATCTTGCCATATCTTCCTTCTGCCCGTACTTCTATCTAACACAGGTGATTTCACTAACTAGCTCATCTACCTGCCTGCAGTGTTACGCTAATTGAGATTGGCTGGTTTAGTGCATTGGCTGGAACAAATATGTGGCAGGACTTTTACTTTCTGAACCTGGGGGTTCAAAGAGTAGCAGGATGTCTGTTCTTGCTTCCTCTAAATTCTTCATTAGCTGACCCATCCACACAGGCCAGGATGGAGGAGAGGAAGAAATAACTCCCCACAGCCTCTGAAGTACAGGCCAGAGATGGAGAGATAGAAAGATAGAAAGAGACACAGAGAGCAAGGGGAGGGAGAGAGAGAGAGAGAGAGAGAGATAGAGATAGAGAGATAGAGAGATAGAAGGAGACACAGAGAGCAAAGAGCGGGAGAGAGAGAGAGAGAGAGACACAGAGATAGAGAGAGAAGGAAAGAGAGAAGGAAAGAGAGAGAGACCCAGTCCTCCAGGCCCACCCTGGTGGAGTCTGAGCCACATACATGTTTCCCATCTCACCCTCATGCGGCGTGCCACACCACGCACTCACACTGCTCCAGTGACATCATCGCCCAATCGCGAGCCTTCGTCAGCTTCCAATTAACTTCAAACAAAGGAAACAATTAGAAGGCCACATATTTACATAGTTACAAAATTAGTGTCGGAGTCAAGCAGAATGGAAATAATACTGAGGCGAAGGGTGTGTGTGTGTGTGTGTGTGTTTGTGTGTGTGTGTGTGTGCGTGCATGTGTGTGAGTGTGTGTGTGTTGGGGAGTGGAGGGGTGGATGGTTGTGTGTGTGTTCGGTTGTGTTGGGGGTGTGGATGGCTGTGTGTGTGTTCGGTTGTGTTGGGGGTGTGGATGGCTGTGTGTGTTTCTGTGTGTGTGCATGCATATGTGTGTATGTGTGTGTGTGTGTGTGGGTGTTGGGGAGTGGATGGCTGTTTGTGTGTGTGTCTGTTTGTGTTGGGGGGTGTGGATGGCTGTGTGTGTTTATGTGTGTGTGCGTGCATATGTGTGTGTGTGTGTGTTGGGCGGAGGGGGGGGGGTGGATGGCTGTGTGTGTGTGTGTGTGTGTGTGTGTGTGTGTGTGTGTGTGTGTAAGGGTTGATTCTGAAGTAAGAGGTGCGGAGTGTTTGCGGCTCTCTGAGCAGATTTACTCGAGTCATCAGCGCTTGTTACAGAGACTCGTTTCATGCTCTGCTCCCTTCATCTGCTTTCTATCACTCCAGGCACTCTCTCACTATCTCTCTTTCTTTATCTCTCTCCTTCTCTCTCTATCTCTCTCTTTTTATCTCTCTCCTTCTGTCTCTCTCTGTCTCTCACTTTGTATCTCTCTCTGTCTCTGTTTATCTCTCTCTCTCTATCTCTCTATCTCTCTCTCTCTGTCTCTCTATCTCTCTTTCTCTTTCTCTCTGTCTCTATTGCTCTCCATCTCTCTCTCTGTTTCTCTCACTCTTTATCTCCTTTTCTGTTTTTCTGTCACTCTCTTTTTATTTCTCTCTCTTTTTATCCTTTTTTCTGTTTTCTGTCTCTCTTTATCTCCCTCTCTTTGTGTATATTTGGGTCTTTTCTGCCTCTTGTTCTCTCTTTGATGGAGTTCAGGCATATTTGTGTCTGCTTCTAGCTGGCTTTTCTTCATCTGGTTTCTTCTCCTTCTTGTTTCTTCTTCTTTTTCTTCTCCTTCTTCTTCTTCTTCGTCTTCTTCTTCTTCTTCTTCTTCTTCTTCTTCTTCTTCTTCTTCTTCGTCTTCTTCTTCTCCTGTCCTCTCTCTTCACCACGGCCTGCCTATGACTGCAGCTAGCCCCATATGTCCTCCTGTGTTGTGGTTGCAGTGTTTTTGGTTTATGTGTGATAGTGTCGAGTTGGTTTGCAAAGGGGAATCCCACGTTCTGTGTGTGGCACGTGAGCCTACACACACACACACACACACACACACACACACACACACACACACACACACACACACACACACACACACCACAGGCTTAATGTGACCAACAAACACATAAAAAGACTTAAAAAAACCCACATTGTCATCTGTCATGACAGTTGTCAGTCTGTCAGTGTGACTGCAATCCATCACTGTGTGGCTACGAGGCTAACTCTTAGCAGGTCTCACCTGGCTCACCTAGCATTTAACTGCTAACATTTGGCTAACAACTGGCTCACCTAGCATTTAACTGCTAACACTTAGTGGAAGAATCCAGGGGAAGAGTCAATGTTATTTCATGTTATCTGGTCTGGTTATCTGGAGTGCAGCTGCACACTGGAGTCAGAACTGTTATTTCGGGTACCTCGTCGTGCTTCTCTAAGATTTCTGCCGTCCAAAGACAGCCTACTCCTCCATGTCGGGCCTGTTTAAACTTTGAGCAGCCACACACACACACACACACACACACACACACACACGTCCCAGCCAAGACAATGGCCTGGCGCCCGCTGAATCTGTCTCTCTCTCTCTTTTTCTCTCTTTCGCTCTCTTTCTCTCTCTTTCTCTCTCCCCTCCTAAAAGAGGAATGCATCCTCCAAGAACGAGAGTCGAGAGTCGCACGGCACTTTTGATCCAGTGACGGGGTGCTTTGCCCCGGTTCAGCCGTCTCACTGCGACGGGAGTAAAGGAAAGAACAAAGGGAGCTCTCTCTTCATGCAGGAGAAAATGTTAAATCCCTACATCCCTACTGTTATATCTTTCAAAAACAGCTTTGTTCGCCGGCCAAAAATAAAAGCAAAGCAAAGTTTTTTTTTTTTAAAAAGGAAAACACTTTTTGTAATATGATACTCTCAGAAGGAGGAGGAGGAGGGAGAGGGGGAGGAGGGAGAGGGGGAGGAGGGGGAGGAGAAGGATGAAGACAGAAAAGGGAGACAGAGAAAGGAGGAGGAGGAGGAGGAGGAGGGGGGAGGTGGAGGGGGAGGTGGGGGAAAAGAAATAACATTCTTCCTCTAAAAGCTTTAGAAAGCAAACACGTCTGTGCATTAGGGGCTTCATGAGAGCAGATGAAAGAGGGGGGGGGGGGGCTCCTCTGGGGTGTGACGATGCTGCCATCACGCCGCTTGGTCATCCACACTGGCTTTTAGGGTCACATTTTAGAGTTTCTACCTCTTCCTTCTTCTCCTTCTTCTTTCTTTTCCTCTTCCTCCTCTCCTTCTTTATCTCCTTCTTCTTC
>CM059287.1:7089049-7109049 GCA_030347295.1 Setipinna tenuifilis | reverse complement strand
TATAGAGGAGAGATGGGAGGAAAAAATGTGAAGAAAGATGGAAAGAGATGAGAGAGGAGCAGAGATGGGCAGAGAGGAGAAGGGGAATGTGACGAAAGATGGAAGGAGGAGAGAGAAGTAGAGATGGGTTGAGAGGGAGAGAAACATAGAGGAGGAGAGAGGAAAAGGGGAATGTGAAGAGAGGAGGAAAGGGTACAGAGAGGAGGAGAGAGAGTGGAGAGAGAGCAGAGATAGGGAGAGAGGAGGGGAGAGGAGGAAAGAGTGGAAAGAGAAGAGAGGATGAGAGTGGAGGGAGGTGGAGAGAGGAGGAGAGATAAGTTGAGAGATGGGTTCAGAGGTGGAGAGAGAGAGGAGAGAAGTGAAGAGAGGAGGAGAGAGGAGGGGGAGAGAGTGGAGGATGGTGGAGAAAGTTGGAAAAAGGAGGGAAGATTCAAAGATATAAAAATACTTTATTGCATCCCACTATAAAAGCATAAGAAAGTATGTTTTGTGTGTTTTGGCTCCTCATTGCAGCAATAAAAAACATAATAAATCAGTAAAGAGATGTACCGAGATAAATGCACAGAAATATGGAGGAAGCTACAAAGTGAGATTTAGGGAGAAAGAAAAGAATGTAGAAATGAAAGAATAGAGAAGAGGAGAGACAGAACGGTCAAAATGTACCTTGACCTGCATTACATAATGGTCAGCCACAAAGAGATGGAGAGAGGTAGGTGGAGTCAGTGAGGAATACCTATGAGAGAAGAAGGGGTAAAAAGCTATATTTGTGTGGGGCAGCTGTGCACCATAATGGTTAGGGAGTTTGTCCTGGGATCAGAGGGTCGCAGGTTCCCCCAGGAGTCAAAACAACCACTGCTCTCCATGAAGTGTCAGTGAGGGATACCTAGGAGAGAATAAGGGGTAAAAAGCTCTGGCTGTGTGGGGCAGCTGTGCACCCTATTGGTTAGGGAGTTGGTCCTGGGATCAGACGGTGGCAGGTTCGTGCAGGAATCCCGTTCCAGTAGAAAGAATGGGGTTTGGGGAGTCAAAACAACCAGCGCTCTCCATGAAGCGTCCTTGAGCTTCCAACCCCACACATTGCTCCAGGGACTGTAACTGAAACCCTGTACCTAAATAACTGTAGGTTGCTCTGGATAGGAGTGTCAGCTCAGTGTGATGTAATAATGTAATGTATGAAGGGGTGAAAAGTTTACAGCAAAAGGAAGGAGGTAGGCTAAATAAAAAAATAAAAAGGGTACAGACCAGAAAGAGAGGGTGGGAGAAAGACATTAAAAGAGATAGGAAAGATATGAAGAAAAGAAAATAACAAGATAATATGGGAGAATAGAATGGAGTGGTTGAAAAAGAGATGTGAAAAAGAGATGTGAAAACAGACAGAGGAAGTAAAAGAACAGAGTGTCTGTGAAAATTCTCCTTCATCCAGGTCATGTTAGTCAAATGAGCTAAGTGGTAACTGCAACTGGGCTTCTTTTTATAGTAGCTTGAAGACGTTTCACTTTTCATCCAAAAGGCTTCTTCAGTTCATCTGGCATGATGGTAAGGAATCAGGAGCTGAAAAACCTCTGGATCCTGATGGTGCAGAGCAGTTAAACTTAATGGGATGAGATCTCAAGGCAGAATAGCAGATATATGATGATGCAGGCTCCCTCCTCTGTTCAGAGTGAAAGGTGAAATGTCTTTAAGCTACTAAGAACCCTGGGAAACAGGAAGTGAAAACTGGCGTCAAGGTGTATTTTACCGTCCCTGTTACATCAATTAGGTACAGTGTAACAACATGTTTAATAATATCTAACATTATGTACTTACACTGTATTTAATTAAATTATTGTGACTGTATTATTCACTGTATTATTAGTTAGGGTTAGTGTTAATGTTAGGCATGTACAGTAAAAGTACATAATATTACAGGTTGTTACATCAAGATACACTAAAAAAAAGGAACCAGTCAAAATAAAGTGTTACTGAAAACTGGAACAAGAGCTGGAACTGAGGTAGTGAAAATGAGGTAATGAAACAGCAGCGATGCTGTCCATGTGGTAGCCATGCAGAAAAAGAGATTAGTGGAGGATAGAGGTAGAGAGAAAGAGGTAAAGCTGAGATGAGGAATGGGGAGGAAGATGAGATGGGAGAGAGAAAGAGAGAGAGAAAGAGAGAGAGAGAGAGAGAGAGAGAGAGAGAGAGAGAGAGAGAGAGAGAGAGAGAGAGAGAGAGAAAGAGAGAGATACCTGCAAATAGAACAGTATGGGGGTGGTAGTTTTATTGTGCATTAGTCTGTGGTGTGTGTGTGTGTGTGTGTGTGTGTGTGTGTGTGTGTGTTGTCTCTGGTCTTGTTTTTCTGGCGACTGATCTGTTCAAGCCTGCGCATCTCTTCCCCTGATTACCTACCCAGCAGGAAACCAGCTCTAGTCTATCTGGAACACGCTTCCCTGGGAGGTTAATCGCCCAGTTAGCAAACAGCAGCGATGACAGGCCAGTGCTTCTTCATCCCACATGGCTGTCCCGTGTCTAAAAATATCATATATATACCAAAGCGTGAGGTAATTGCTATGGTATTGTGTTTAATAATGCAGCTTAAACTACAATATTACAACAGGGATGACAGGCCAGTGATTCTTCATCCCACATGGCTGTCCTGTGTCTAAAAATATCATATATATACAAAAGCGTGAGGTAATTACTATTATTGTGTATATTAATGCAGCTTAAACTACAATACTACATATCTTTGTGCCAATTACAGTACAGTTACATGAAACAGTTAGCCAACTAGTCATCTGGTATGACTATTCATTCAAGATAGAAAAAAAGATATGAAAGGCGTAACTGTTTTTCACCAATTTTAAAAACCCCGTCCAAGAAACAGGAGAAACATTCCTGTTAGGCGTGATGGGACCTGACAGGTGGCTCATCCGGATAAATGTTGTGCTTCCTTGCGGCCATTTTGTAGCCCTGTGTGCTGTCTATCAGCGCTAACGAGTAGCGTCAGCTAATCAGCGCAACAACAACAACAGCAACAGCAACAGATGGTTGTGTAGTGACCCAAAATGAAAACAACAGGAATGCGTGCGCTGCGCAGGCTAGCAGCTGTGTTTTTCAGTCGATAATTAGGATGTGTGCTGTAAACCTTTTTAAGGCGAGCTCACTGTATAATTTGCGGAGAAGAGGTTTATTGTAACACACAAGCCTTCATTGCCCACGAGGATGCATCTGTTCAGGAGAAACAACCAAATGATGTTTTTTATTTTTTATATTTATGTTTGAACTGGGGCATTTACATTGCTTGGCAGGGTAAAAATAGACTGCTGGATGTGTTAGCCGAAGTAAACACCTGCTAAAATGGTGGATTATTGTTTATGTCTTGTGGTGCTCTGTCAGACATGCTTTAAAGAAAAGAATGCACCACTTGAAACAGAAGCCCTGGGAATGGCAGCCTAGCAGAAGTAAGCCTGTTAGAGACATCAAAGTCAAAGCGTCTAGCACACTAACACAGAGAACAACCATGTCAGATGCCTGAACAAGCTAAGATAGACTAGTAGATTCCTACACAGCAAAACTTTGAGGGATTATATTTTAGGGTTAAACATTTTAGGAGTTGATTACTTAATTACTTAAGTGTAATTGTCACATTTTTGGGTTTAAAAGATGTCCAAAGTTGGGGTCATTTACATTCTATAAGTGTTAACTTAACTGGTGAGTGTGGAGCTATATAAACCCGCAAGAGTGGTTGTTTTCAATCAACCCTGTGGGAGTCAATTCAACGCTGCTCTTTTTGCTGTGTGGATGATAAATCCCAGAACTGCATAGTAAGTAGGCAGATAGATCTGTCTTCAAGGCCCTGGCAACCACTGGATTCTAGAACTATGGCAGGCAGATTCCAGAGCTTTCCTGAAGATTCCAGAAGTGTTCTTAGACGCCCCTTCCACCCTTCAGATGCCCTGGTGTGCTAGTCACTCGGTAGGCAATCACTTGCTTTTTTCTGGCCCCCGAGTTCTTCAGTGGAGTCATCCCAGCACACGTCCTCCCCTCCCCTCCTGCTCTGGCATTGCTCAGGGTTTCAGCACTTCATTTCACTTTCCCTGACAGACAGGCGGCTGTCTTATCGAAGCCATCTGTCAGAGCAGTCAGCGATGGGGAAAAAAAAAGTAGATTTAAAATGGCATGGTAGCAAAGCACATATTTTGTGGAAGACGTGCGAAAATAATTTTCTTCTCAGATGTGGTACGTGAGGAGAGTTGTACCAGGGTTGGGGGGGGGGGTATCAGCATATTAATGTAACTAATGGAAAAGGTAAAAGGTAGCACCCCCCTTAAAATCTAGTAACCCCCCAGGGGTAATTCACACCCTGGTTTGCGTGTCATTGCACTGACTAATGTGGCCTTTGCAGTGATCTGTAAGTGTGACTCTCCCTCCTGGTGTTCCCATGCTGTGCTGTGGCTTTGGCAGTAGCACTGCCGTTACCTTTCACTGTGGAATAACACCGTTGGTCACAGTCAACAGATTTCCAAAGTAATAATGTCCCTCATATTGTGGCAGCCTGCTCCAACTCTACTGCATTTTCTAGATTGGTATTCTTACAAAAGAATAAATGTCTGCACACAGAGAGATCCAAAAGTAAAAAACGGGATTTAATCACCACTGATGTAATGTTTTAGGCTGCAATGCTGTTCTTCAGACATGCACTAGACCCCCTATTGGACCATAGTTTGAACACATGCATGCTCACACACACACACACACATGAATGCACATCCAAACACACACACTCACAAACACATACAGTACACACACAGACAGTGGCCAGGATCATGCAGCCCACATCCAGTTGGTATCCAATCTGGAGTCCTCAGCTATTTGAGTGGCTCCATCAGCCAAACCTGTGGTGACACACACACACACACACACACACACACACACACACACACACACACACACACACACACACACACACACACACACACTAGGGGTCCCCAGGGTAGAGTTGGCGACAGTGGGGAGTCTGTGGGTAGGGTTGCTGCTGAGTTTGGGCCTTAGTTGTGGTTTGGAGCTGCTAAGAAGAAAGGCAAGGGTTAGGGGGGGTGGGGGGGGGGGGGTGGAGGAGAGGGTTGGGGTTTGGGATTTTGGGAAGGGGTGAGCTGAAAATGGATGGGAGTGAGGTTGGGAGGGGGTAGTTATTGTCCTCGGTTTTGACTGGTGTTTGACACTATTGTAGCTGAGAACACTGCTAAGACAGTAGATAGGTTTTTCCTGCACACACACACAGATACACACAAACATATGTATACACACACACACACACATACACAAACACACACACACACACACACACGTACACACACACACACACACACACACACACATACACATACAAACACACTTACTGGCCCTGTCCCGCAAGTGACACCACTGTCAGGGAATGTGTGCGTTTTTCTGTGGCAGAAGGTGGCTGTGTGTGTGTGTGTGTGTGTGTGTTTGATTGTTTGTTTTGAAACTCAAGCTGAGCAGGGCCTGTTTGCTGCCTTGGCTCCTATTAGGGGCATTTCACTTTAAGTTTTTAGCTTTTTGACTCGCAGGCATTTGTCAGCAGGAGCAGCTCTGAGCTCAGAGCCAGAGGCTAAAAAGCATGACGAGAGGGAGCATGCATGCACAAACACACACACGCACACACACACACACACACACACACACACACACACACACACACACACAATAGAACACACAATAGCACGCACATGCACACACCCACACACACACACCCACACATACACACAAAAACACACACACACAAGCACACCACAAACACACACACGCACCCACACACGCATACACACAAAAGCACGCACATGCAAACACAGCCCCCCCCCCCAACACACACACACACACACACACACACACACACACACACGACACTTGCTAACATCCAGCTCTTTCCAGCAGTTGGGCAGGCTGTAGTGTTTGCAGTGAGGGCAGATGGCTGCCGGGGTGATGGCTGTGCTGGTCTAGGCTGTGCTGGGCTGTGCTGTGCTGGGCTGGGCTGATGTCTGTGTGCGAGAGGCAGCAGACGAGGTGACTTGCAGCCCAGGGCTCCAGGAGGGCGGCAACACAGTGGGTACCTATGGGACACACATGCTTCTGGAAACCTCCTTAGGAGAGGAGTAGAGAGGGGGAGAGAGAGAGAGAAAGAGAGAGAGACAGAGAGACAGAGATACACAGAGACAGAGACAGAGACAGAAAGAGAGGAAGAAAGAGAGACACAGACAGAGAGACAAAGGGGAGAGAGATGCTTCTGGAGATCTCCTGAGGAGAGAAGTAGAGAGAGACCGGGGGCGGGGGGGGATAGAGAGCAAGAGGGGGAGGAAGAATGTAGAGCAAGAGAGACAGAGAGAAGAGTAGGGAGAGAGGGGGAGAATGGAGAGAGAGAGAAAAACAGAGAGAAACAGAGAGCGACAGTGGGTGCCTGTGGGAGAGAGATGCGTCTAGAGACCTCCTGAGGGCAGAGTAGGGAGAGAGAGGGAGATAGAGAGAAGGGGTGAGAGAGAGAGAGAAAGAGAGAGAGACAGAGAGAAGAGTAGGAAGAGTAGTAGAGATAGAGAAAGAATGTAGAGAGAGAGAGAGAGAAAGAGATAGACAGAAAGAGAGGGATAGAGAGAGGCAGAGAGACCTTCTGGGAAAAGAATTGAGACACAGAGAAGAGAGAGTGAGAGAGGAAGAAAAGAGGGAGGGAGGGCGTGGAGATAGATGGGGGGGGGGGGGGGGGGGTCTTTATCTTTTAGAACCCCTATAATAACCCATTTAAAGGATCAGAGACACCCCATGCTATGGAGCAGTACATCACCATATATTAGCCATTAAGTACCAAATTACCAGCATTAGCTACTAACACTAGACTACTGTTTATGTGAAGACATTAGCTAATTGAACAAACGTGAGCAAGCATAAAGAAAGAGAGAGTGAGAGAATGAGGATAGAAGGACAGAGA
This sequence comes from Setipinna tenuifilis, assembly GCA_030347295.1. Taxonomy (NCBI): domain Eukaryota; kingdom Metazoa; phylum Chordata; class Actinopteri; order Clupeiformes; family Engraulidae; genus Setipinna; species Setipinna tenuifilis. The sequence goes on along the minus strand of CM059287.1, from coordinate 7,102,073 downwards.
ATTGGGGAGGGGGGCTGTAGAGGGAGAGAGGAGGTAGGAAGTCATGAGAGGAAGTAAAGAGATTGACTCCCACCAGAGACCCTCTTAAAAGTTAGGAGAGAGAAAAGGATAGAGAAAGAAAGAAGAGAAAGGATAGAGAGGGAGAGAGAGAGAGAAAGGTGGGAAGGAAGAGAGGGGGGCAGAAAAAAGGGGATCTTCTGCTGGACAGAAGAGTGCGAAAGAGAGGCAGAAAGAAAGAGAAAAGGAGAGAGAGAGACAGCTGGAGTTGTAGAAAGGAAGAGAGGAGAACACAGAGAAAGACCTGTAGAAAAGAAAAAAAAGAATGGCAGAAAGAAAGACAGAGACAAAGAGCTTCTGGAGACTTGAGGGGGACCTTATCTCTGGTGAACGAGGGATGAGGAAAAGCAGACACACACAAGTCAGCAGAGAGTGATAGACAAATTCATCATCCCCTTCTCCAAACATGGCTCCCTAAACAAAGGAGCAATAGATTGGCAGACTACACACAACATACAGATGGACTGACGAAAGTAGATATAATATCATCAAGGGTATGAGTATGTCTCTGTCTAGTTATGTACAGTGTACACATATGTGTGTGTGTGTGTGTGTGTTTGAGAGTGTGTATGTGTGTTTGTGTGTGTGTGTGTGTTTGTGTATGTGTGCACTTGTGTGTGTGTGTGTGTGTGTTTGAGTGTCTGTGTGTGTCTGTGTGTGTGTGTTTGAGAGGGAGTATGTGTGTGTGTGTTTGTGTGTGTGTGTTTGAGAGTGTGTTTGCGCATGTGTGTGTGTACACACACATGTTGATATGTATGTCTCCATGCTGAGATGTGAAGGTAGGGGTTGTGTCCATGCATATCCAGTTTCATATGCAACCAGAGAAGAATCATTGCCATCAAATGACTTGCGATGTTCCCTCCTCCAGATCCCCATGCACAAACTCAAAACAGATTGTCTGCTGCCTTTGCCAACATGCACTGTTTGGTTTGTTTTGAGTGTGAGTGTGGGTGTATTTGTGTGTGTGTGTGTGTGCCTGTGTTTGTGTGGGTTAATGTAGTGCGAGTTTGTAAGAATTTGTGTGTATGTCGGTGTGTGTGTGTGCATGTACAAGTGTGTTTGTGTGTGTAAGTGCATTTGTAACTGTGTGTGTAGTGTGCGTGTATGTGTTGGCGTGTGAATGCAGTTTAGATTACTTCTAATAGAAGTTTTAAAATTGAGTTCATTTGCGGTGTACTTGTGTCCAGAGAAGTTACATCTGTGTGTGTGTTTGTGTGTGTGTATATAAGAGTATGGTGACCCTATATATATGTTGTTGTGTGTTTATGTGTGTGTGTGTGTGTGTGTGTGTGTGTGTGTGTGTGTGTGTGTGTGTGTGTGTGCAGTTTGACCTTGCCTCTCAGTGCATGCTGTGGTTGTCTCAGCGGTCTAGCGCACACACACACTCGTTGCCAAGCGTTGATTAAGCGGCTTTCCACTATATCACATACTTCCATCACAGTCTCTTCATCCAGCTCCCTATCCATACATCTGCAGCTGGAGCACGCACACACACACACACACATACATACACACACACACATGCATACCTCCACACACACGTACACACACACATATAGTATACATGCGCATATATGCACACCACATCCAGACCTCTCTCCATACATCTACATCTGGAGCACACACACACACACACACACACACACACACACATATCATCCTTTCAGCACCTTATTTTCCCCCTGTTCTCTTACATTCTCACACACACACACACACGCACACACACACATACACACACACACACACACACACACACATATCCATCTCCTAAATCCCCCATTTCCCCCTGTCCTCTTAAACCCTCTTCACCCTCCTTCATTCCTCATCCCCTGGAGCTGTTTCTCCATAAGCACCTCCATGTTTCCCATATCCTGCACATCCGACCTCTGACCTCTACTAACACCCCCCCAGCAAATGACCCCATCATGGCTGCCGGGTAGCTGGCCATGCTAAGCCTTCATGTGTGCAGTCGCAGACGTTTGGTTCATACCAATGTTCCTTAAAAATGTTTTAGACCGAGGACTACCCACCTCCCCCTCAAAAAAAAAAAAAAAACTCATTGACAACCCCCCCCATTTGAGGCTAACAGGGCTATGTAAATGCATGAATTAGTGCAGCATCACAGCTATGATTGAGAAACAGCATAAAAATGATATACAGCATCACTTCAACACACCATGCATAGCAAAGCTATCTTAAGAATCCTGAAAAGTGATACTTTAACACATCTGCTGGTGGACTGTTTGGGGATTTCTTGCGGACCAGACTTTGAGCAACACTGGTTTACACTGATGGCATGGGTCGAACCACTACTGGCTATTTGGCCAAATGTGTATACCGCAAGTTTAGTCTTCTCAAACCAGTGCAGTCAACACTGGTCTCACACAAACACAGTCCAGCCCTCCACAGCACATCAGACTGGTCGTGAATGGCAGTGTTTGTAACAGTCTGTGTATACAGGGAGGACACACCTACAGTCTAGACACATGTATCTAATCAAAATGTATATTGTTGTGTATATATATGTATATAATTATGTATATATAGTTAAAAATAGTGATGTTTTCTATGTGTCCAGGTTTTATGGACAACCTGAATATGTTCAAGTTCATTCAGGGTTTGGACTACCGATATGTCTTTTGGTGTCACTTTATTTTAATGGTACCTTTTAAAGTAAAAGTTTAAATCTAAATATAACAATGTGTAATATTATGTACTTACACTGTACATACCTAACACTAACCATTATCCTAAGCCATTACCCTAACCTTATGGTACAGTGCAAGTACGTAATGTTACATGTTGTTACAAACTTTGTTACATTGTACTTTATGATGTAAATACACTGTAACAGAGACGGTAAAATAAAGTGTTACCATGTCATCATTTGGACCCCATGTTTTCGTCAGTGCATCAAAGCAGTCAAAGAGTTATAACAATATTATTCTACATTAACAGTGGAGTCCAGATGTCGGGAAACCATGTTGTTTCTTTCTTTCCTCTTTTTTTCTTTCGGAAACCGTGTTGTGCAGTTCATACCAAACCCATCCCAAGCCCAACCCTTGTTGAGTTCTAGTTACAGTTTTTCTCAGTCGCTTTGGTGCTTTTCTCAGATCAGAAAGTAAATTCTCATAACTATTAGTTCAACCTCCACAACATTTAGTCATTTGTGCACCTCATAATAGCATTTTCTCCTTCCTCTGAACAAGTTGCCAATGCTTTTGGACATGTGTCAGTTGCTTTTATACAATACAATGTTGTTTTTTAACATTATCATTTGCCTTTGTCATGTCAGTCAAAATGAACTATACTTATGGATGCTGAATAGTCATTCCCAATAAAACTAATAGTCTTAGTTTTATTGCTTGAGTCATTACATACAAAATTGTTGAACTAGTTATCAAATTCTGTCAAGCACATTTTATACCTTTCTTTATATTTTTTTTGCTGGAAATGTCTCCTAAATTGACCAGTTGCTCTCAGGTGAACTTCAGCTTTCACTCACAATGAGGTGTGTGAAGTATTACAGTTTTTCCCAGTCGCTTTGATGCTTTTCTTACATCACTATTTACTTTTGCATAGCAGTTACTGCATTTCTCAAAACAGTTAGTGCAAACTGCAAAACCTCCTACTGGTCAGAGGGTGCAACCAAATGTTGGAAGAACCACTGTGAATTCAATCATTCAAAACATTTGTAGGGATATAAGTTTGAAAAAAAAATCAAAGCGCTGTCATAGAGGATAACAATGTATTTGTCAATATTGAATCTCTGTCAATTGCAACAATTGACAGAGTGCTCAAGAGAAATGAAATGCGCATGAAACAATTGTGCAAAGTGCCATTTGAAAGGAACAGTAAAAGACTAAAGGAAATCCATCACCAGTATGTACAGGTAAAACATGTCTTCTATGTGTACTCTAATGTTCAGCACTGTAAACTGTCTGCTCTGCTGCAGCAGAGTCATGCAGAGGGTGGATTTGCCACTCCAGGAGATACTTTTCTTGCTGCATTGCAAGGGTTGATATACATTGTTATGTAGATGAAAATATGTGGCCAGACAGACAGGAACGTCTGGATGTGCCAGAATGATTTACCTATTTTCAGTTACAATACATACTGTTATGTTGTTCACATTTGTGCACAGCTCTACCAAAAGGGTGTTTCTTATGTTTGTTCTAAATAAGTGACTGTATTGTATTTTTCTTTTGCACAATGCTGTAGAATTGCAAAGAGCATATACAGTAAAAATAGGAAATGTACGTATTCAGTGTCTTGTACTCACTCCCCTACTTACAGCAACGTGTACTGTTTACTGTAGTTTTACGTAAAATGGCTGTACAGGTAGTGTATAGTGCTGTCTTGAGCATTTTCAGGTAGTGTCAATGAGTTCTAACCTTTTTTTTCCTGCATTGGAAAACACTAAGAGAAGTTATTGTCATAATGAAAACATGACAAAGCCATTTGACTATCTTGTTCATAAACATGATGTCAAGACTTCTCATTTTGATGACACTGGCAGTTTCATTGACATGAATACTTGCTTTTGAGGAATTGACTATCCATTTTGAGCAAGTGACTTGCTTCTGCAGGTTATCCACTAGGTTTTGCAGTTTGCACTAACTGTTTTGAGAAATGCACTAAATGCTGCGCAAATGTTAATAGTGTTGTGAGAAAAGTACCAAAGCGACTGAGAAAAACTGTAAAGAGCCGGGTTAAGGATCTGGGTGAAACGTCCCGACTCTCATATTAAAAAACAACATGGCCGTAACCCTTTCATATGAAAAAGAAACATGGCTTTAACCTCGGCATGAAAGGAGCTCGTGGGAGAGAGAGGTGGAGAAGGGTGTCTGTCCCAGCCCATGCTGAGACACAGAGGGAGGGCCTGGGAGTTATGGAGGATGGACGGATGGATGGATGGTTGGGTGGATGGATGGATGAGGAGACGGGGATGGATGAATGAAAGAGGAAATGGATGAATGGATTGATAGATAGATGCACAGACATGTGGATGGATGGATGGATGGATGGATGGATGGATAGATGGATGGATGAATGAATGGATGGTTAAATAGATGGATGGGAAGACATGTGGATGGATGTATGGATGATTGGAGGGATGGATGGATAGTCAGATGAGCAGACATGTGGATGGATGGATGGATGGATGGATAGATGGATGGATGAATGAATGGATGGTTAAATAGATGGATGGGAAGACATGTGGATGGATGTATGGATGATTGGAGGGATGGATGGATAGTCAGATGAGCAGACATGTGGATGGATGGATGGATGGATGGATGGATGGACGGACAGATGGATGGATGGATGTTGAGACAGAAGCCCCTCTCCGTGGCTGAGGTTTCCCCAGAAACAGAGTCACGCCTGGTGGGGACAGGAACTGGGTCGCTGCCTGTGCTGGTGCTGAATGTGGAGCAGTGCAGCAGAGAGAGAGAGAGAGAGGGAGAGAGAGAGAGGGATAGAGAGAGAGAGAGAGAGAGGGGAGAGAGAGAGAGAGAGAGAGGGAGAGAGAGAGAGAGAGGGAGAGAGAGAGGGGGAGGGAGAGAGAGGGAGAGAAGGAGGGTGAGAGAGGGAGAGGGAGAGAGAGAGAGAGAGAGAGAGAGAGAGGGATAGAGAGAGAGGGGGAGGGACAGAGAGGGAGAGAAGGAGGGTGAGAGAGGGAGAGGGAGAGAGAGAGAGAGAAAAGTGAGGGAGAGCGAGAGAGGGAGAGAGAGAGAAAAGTGAGGGAGAGAGAGAGAAAGTGAGCGAGAGTGAGAGAGAGAGAGAGAGAAAGAGTGAGAGGGAAAGAGTGAGAGAGAAAGTGAGGGAGAGAGAGAGAGAGGGAGAGAGAGAGTGAGAGAAAGAGAGAGAGGGAGAGCAAGAGGGGGAATGAGAGTGTGAAAGAAAATGACAAGAGAAAAAGTGAGAGAGTGAGTGTGTGAGAGACAGTGGGAGAGAGAGAGAGAGAGACAGAGAGAGCAAGAAGGAAAGAGAGGAAGAGAAGAGAGAATGAGAAAGTGAGGGGACAAGAGTGCAAAAGAAAATGACAAGAGAAAGAGTGAGAGAGTGAGAGAGTGTGTGCAATAATGAGACACACAGAGAGGGAGAAAAGAGAGAGGAAGAGAGGGAGAGAGAGAGAGAGAGAGAGAGAGAAAAGAGAGAGAGAGGAGAGAATACCGTGTTTCTAACTGCTCTACTTTCAAGCACTTCTTTTCCTCCTCTCCTCCTTTCTCCATCTCTCTCTCTCTTCTTTTCCTCCTCCTCTCCTTCTTCCTCCATCTCTCTCCCTTCTTCTGTCACCTTGAAGCACAGCACACATTCATAACTCAGAGGTGTATGGGAGAGCCTCACTCTCACCTACTCCCAGATGTAAAGAACATGTGCGCACACACATGTGGACACACACATGCGCACACACATGCACACACACACGTGCACACACACACACATACACACACATGAACACACACAGGCACACATGCACAGACCTACATGCACACACATGCATGCACGCACACACACATTTATTCATACACACGCATACACACACACACACATACACATACACACACATATACGCACACGCACACACCTTAAGAACCAAGCACTTACTCTACATGGAGTGTTGGAAAACACACACGTGCACACGCGCACACACACACACACACACACACACACACACACACACACACACACACACACACAGTCACACACACACTGTCACACCTTAAAAACTAAATGAAAACATGCACATGGGTTTCTGAGACACACCTTCTTCAAAAGGTTACACGCAAACACACACACACACGCACACACACACACACACTCTAATAAACAGGCGCTGCAGGGGAATGGGCACTTGTTAAACACACCTACAGGAGGTGTAAAGAGCACCTCCTTGGGCCCAGATACTCTCACTTACTCACTCACTCACTCACTCACATAATCATACTTAAGCTCACACACACAACCACACACACACACACACACACACACACACACACACACACACACACACACTGTCTCTTTCTCTCTCTCTCTTTCTATCTCTCTCTGTCTCACTCTCTCTCTCTTTGTCTCTCTCTCTTACTCTCACTCCCACACACACACACACACACACACACACTCACACACACATACGCACGCACACACACACACACACACACACACACACACACACGCACACACAACACACCCACTTACTGACTGACACTTACCCATCATCGTATGAGTATGCCCAGGCTTTTAGTGAGAGCTGTCCAGACAGGATATATGCTGGGAATGCGTTTGGCTGCAGTAGTTGTTATGCCCTGTGGATGCATTTCTGCTGTGGGTGTCATTGTTCAGGTTCGCTAGTGGACTGGAGCCACTGTATAATTGTAAGTGTGTGTGTGTGTGTGCGTGTGTGCCTGCATGTGTGTGTGAATGTGTAGTACTGTATGAGTGTGTGTGCATGTGAGTATGTTGTGAGTCATCCATTAGGCAGTGTGTGTGTGCGTGTGTGTCCTCTGTCAGGTGGTGTATGTGTGTGTGTGTGTGTGTGTTGTGTCTCCTCTGTCAGGCGGTGTGTGTGTGTGTCGGGAGGAATGCGTTCCATCTACACTGGGCCGCTGCCAGAAGAGCAGATTAACAAATTCAATTTAGACTTTTTCTCCAAGAGCACTCAGGTGTACACACACACACACACACACACACACACTCTCTCTCTCTCTCTCTCTCTCTCTCGTTCTCTCACTCTCTCGTTCTCTCTACTCTTTCACTCTCTCTCTCCATCTCTCACTCGCTTTTTTCTCACACTCTCCTCTTTTTTTCCCTCTTAGAGATTGCATTTCTGCATCTGTTCTTTTCCTCTCTTTGTTGCTTTCTTGTTTTTTGTCTCCTTACACCACCTCTGTCAATTTATTTATTTATCCATTTCTTTATAACGGTGTCTCTGTCTGTCTATATGTTTCATTTTAGATTCTTTCTCTCTCTCTTTCTCTCTCCCCCCCCCCTCTCTCAATATCTCTATTTCTTTGTCTCCCTCTCTCTTAATATCTCTATTTCTCTCTCTCTGGCTCGCTATTTCTCTCCCTCTCCCCCTCTCTCTCTCTCTCTCTCTTTCTTTCTCTTTCTGTCTCTCTTTTTCTCTCTCTCTCTCTCTCAATATTTCTATTTCTCTATTTCTCCGTCTCTCTCCTTCTGTTTACCTTTGTTATCCCGAGTTTCTTTCTCTCCACCTTTCTGACGGCCCTTTCAGCTCTGATTTACTCTTCCATTTATTTTGGCCGAATGAACTCCTATACCGCCATCTTTTCTTTTCATCTGCAGTGCTAAAAATGCTGACCAAGCCAATAGCGTTTGTTTCAACCCCTCATAAACTCATAAGCATTCAGTCATCTGGGAAAGAGAAAATCATTTAATGTAACTGCATTTGTATTTACATCTCCTGACTGTCCTGAATGCTTACTAACGGCAGTACAGTCAGAGAGGTTGCGGAGTAGTTATATAGTCTACTGCCACGTACCACTTATTTGCTGACATATGATTTTGCTATTGTTTTTTTTTCATTTCCTGTCCAATCGACTGTTAGAAGTGTTGTATACGCCACCTGTGTTCCCCCCAAAGTGGTCGTCAGGGACGACGAGAAAGAGATTGAAACACACAATGTCCAACCTTTTTCTGATTGATTGGGAATTATTTTCATTTCGACCTCTTTCTTTCTTTCTTTCTTTCTTTCTTTCTTTCTTTTCTCTCTCTCTCTTTCTTGCTGTCTTTCATTTTCTCTATTGTTGAATGATTGAATATGAATTATTTTCATTTCCCCCTCTTTCCCTCCCTCTCTCTTTTGTTCTCCCTCCTTTTCTCACGTACACTCCCTCTCTCACACACACTCTCTCTCACCCTGCCTCTCTCTCTCACTCTCTCTCTCACTCTGCCTTTCTCTTTGTCTCTCTCTCTGTCTCTGTCTCTCTCTCTCGCTCTCTCTCTTTGTCTCTCCCTCTCTCTCACTCTCTCTCTCACTCTACCTCTCTCTTTGTCTCTCTCTGTCTCTCCCTCCCTCTCTCTCTCTTCCTTCTCTCTCTCTCTCTCTCTCTCCCTCTCTCCCTCTCTCATTCTCTCTCTCTCTCTCTCTCTCTCTCTCTCCTGCAGGAGGACTCTCAGAAGTACTACTCCTGGCAGAGCTTTGGTCCGGCTGACGGCCGCACAGAGGAGCTGTGGACAGACCTGAACGCCATCCAGCAGAGCCAAGTCAGAGTGCACGGCATCCTGTCCAACACTCATCGACAGGCAGCTGTAAGACACACACACACACACACACGCACACATAATGCTCACAAACACACACACACATAATGCTTACAAACACACAGACTTGACACACACATAATGCTCAGAAACACACATGCACATGCACACATAAAAACACACGCATGCACACACACATAACGCTCACAAACACACACACACACATGCATGCCACAGACACATATGCACACACACACATGGACACAGACACACACACACAACGCAAACAAACACACACAGGCACGCAGACACACACATGCATGTACACAGACACACACACATACACACACATGTGTATAACATGTTAATTGATGGCAATAAACAGTGAGTTGGGTCTGAAATGTGTGGATGATGCAGTGATGTAGCCTATTGGCTATAAGCCTGCCTACGCACTTTCCCATCAGTATCATCTCCCTACAGTAGTAGTCTGGCTTTGCTTCCATTGACATGGGTGACTTCGGTTGAGTCTTTACCAATCAGCGAACATTGTGTAAGCAATGAAGTTAACTTTGTGTACGTAGGCAGGCTTATAGCCAGGCTAATTGCATACATCATGTCCAGACGTTAGCAACTGGGAAAAGACAGATTCAATTGTTTTGAACTTCAGCAGAGTCTACACTTCCAGGAAGCTGGCGTTTTTCAGTGCAGCACAGCCAGACCCTCTATATGAAACAAAGTGTAGGACGAGGTGCTGGTTTACCAGGCTAATCAGTGTGGTCACACTAAGCCGTTAGCACGAGCACCAAAATAAAGGTCAACTGGAAACAGAACTGTAAACACAATGCTGGTAATGTGAACCTGAGTGCAGGTATACTCTCCTAATAAGACACACTGTGTACGCAGTCATCACATGCTAATGCTATTGCGAACACACACACACACACACACACACACACACACACACACACACACATACATATGTATATAAATATGTAAATCATATTCATAACTTGCACATTGGGGATTGTTATGATGACTCTACACTCTATAATATGCTCACAAATTGTATTGTAATAACAGTCCTCTCCAAATATGTGGAAAGAAACAATTATAGATAAATGTGCTTTTTTTCTCTATTCCCATCTCTCTCTCTCTCTCTGTCTCTGTCTCTCTCTCTCTCTCTCTCTCTCTCTATTTATCTGTCTTTCTATATAGCGTGTGGCTTTATCCTTTGACTTCCCCTTCTATGGACACAGTCTGAGACAAATCACCATAGCAACTGGAGGTATAGTGAGAAAAAAATCATTTGATATTCTTTTTGGTTTGTTTATTTGTTTATGTATGCCTGTGTGTGTGTGTGTGTGTGTGTGTGTGTGTGTGTGTGTGTGTGTGTGTGTGTCTGTGTCTGTGTCTGTGTGTATGTGTTTGTCTGTGCGTATGTAAGAGAGAGAGAGAGAGAGAGAGAAACAGAGTGTATTGTTTGCTTGTATGTGTGCGCATGTGTGTATATGTGTGTGTATGTGTAAGAAAGAGAAAGAAAGGGAGAGAGAGTGAAATTGTGTGTGTGTGTGTGCGGGCATGTGTGTGTGTGCACTAAATGCAATGAGACAAGACAAGAGCCAGAGACACTACGCTGCCAGGCACATCCTGAGGAATGCAAGTTTCATATAACCAAATGAGCCCATTAGTGTGATGTCTGAGCATGAGGGGATATCATGCATTATCCCTCCCTCTCCTTCACCGCCCTCTACACATGCTTCACTAATATGCCAGCCCCAGCTTGGGTGGTAGCTCTTTAAACAGTAAAGATAGTTGTTTTCACTTGGGTGGTAACTGTTTAAACACTAAAGATAGTTTAAAGATAGATAGTTATAGTCTCTAAACCAGGGGTGCTCAATACGTCGATCGCGATCTACCAGTCGATCGCGAGGCCAATAGTGGTAGATCGCATACAACTTTGAAAAAAAAAAAAAAGTTCCCTGTTTATCCTGCACATGCTAGTTAGCTGATGGCCCCTCACGCATCCACCGGCAGACAGCGATCACCCAGCCATTAGCGGGCTACCTCCAAACATTTGGACCCATCAACCTTTGCGGTGGAGCCAGTTGCTGGGCCAGGTCTCACTGCAGTTGTACGAATCTACGGACGTATATGACTGCAAAGGACGAGCTATTGACAGTGATTCCCTTGAAAGAACATGCGCGACGAGAGGACATTTTTCAGTCGTTTAAAAACTTTAGCGACAAAACTCGGCTCCCACTGTACAAGTTAGTGTCCATCACCACGGATGGAGCGCCCGCAATGGTTGGTCGCGTGAATGGGTTCATTGCCAGGTGCAGACAGGACGATGCTTTTCCAGACTTCGTGAATTACCACTGCATTATCCACCAACAAGCATTATGCGCGAAGATGCTGAACATGAAAGAGATCATGGACGTGGCAACGAAGATCGCCTGCTCAATTAAAACTGGAGCACTTCAAAGACGGGCACATATTCCGCGCACATATGGAGAAGGCTGATAGCGACCACTCTGAGTTGTTGCTACACACTGACGTGAGGTGGCTTAGTCGCGGGAAATTCTGTTTTGTCCGTGAAAGTGGACATGCAGAATACAAACAGCTGAATGACGATCAGTGGCTGCTGGATTTGGCTTTTTAACCGATCTGACAAACATGCTGAATGACCTTAATCAAGAGCTGCAAGGAAAAGACAAAACGGTGATCGACATGATCAGCTCAGTCAATGCCTTCAAACGAAAAATGAAACATCTGTCCTCAAAGCTTCAGCGCCATGACTTGGCAAATTTCCCGAACCTGCAGTCAGAGTTGGAGACGCAAGGGAAGGCCTGTGCGCAACTACTGTCCTTATAAACTACTAGTACTACTACTACTCATTATTCTACTAGAAATTAAACTCTGAACTAATTATTAATACTATTATTATACATTGTCACTGTATTATTATTATTATTATTATTATTATTATTATTATATGGCAATTACAAAAACATGTTCAGAGCTTATTTTGTTGAAATATTGGCTTGGAATTTTCAATACATTTTAAAATAACATACGCTTTTATGGGTCGGTAGATCTTTGTGACTTGGTCATTTTAAAAGTAGCTCGCACACTGAAAAAGTGTGAGCACCCCTGCTCTAAACTATATCTGGCCTTTAGGTTTGTGCTGTTTTTTTTTTATTATTGAGGATCACTAATATGCCAGCCCCAGCTTGGGTGGTAGCTCTTTAAACAGTAAAGATAGTTGTATTCGCAAAAGTATATCTGGCCTTTAGGTTTCTGGTGTTTTTTTATTATTAAGGATCACTAATATGCCAGCCCCAACTTGGGTGGTAACTCTTTAAACGTTAAAGATAGTTATATTCTCAAAACTATATCTGGACTTTAGGTGCACTTTGTGGTGTTTTTTTTATTATTGAGGATCACTAATATGCCAGCCTCGGCTTCGGCAGTGACTCTTTAAACGTTAAAGACAGTTATATTCTTTAAACTATATCTGGCCTTTGCTATATCTGGACGAGGCCCACATTCTGTTCCCCTCCTAACACAACTAACAAAACTACCTAACAACCACTAAACCAACCCTCTCCCTAGGTGCCTCATGCTTGTATAATTCTGCCTGTGTAGGAAGTACAGTATGTGTGTGTCTGTAGTATCCCTGCTGTGGGAAACTTACTTAGACACATGCGTCTTCTTGTATGTATGAAGGTAGTCTGCTGAC
>CM059287.1:7079049-7084049 GCA_030347295.1 Setipinna tenuifilis | reverse complement strand
CAAACACACACACGCAGACAGACTTTACTTGCATTTATAGATAGATGAGTCAGTTTGTGAAATCACATGTTTTGAGTGCACAGGTAGACAGTTCTTTCACTTTCAGAAAAGTTAGAGCTTTCCACCTCTGGCAATAATTGTAAGTGATAAGGCCAAATGGCACTACCAAGTTGACCTATGACCTATGGCTTTATTGTGCAGGGTTCATTTTCACTGGAGAGATCACGCACCGCATGCTGACGGCCACACAGTACATTGCCCCTCTCATGGCCAACTTTGACCCCAGCTTCTCCAAAAACTCCACTGTGCGCTACATGGACAACGGTGGGTACGCTAATGAAAAAATAGACAGAGACAAAATAGAGACAGAGTGAGAGAGAGAAAGATAGAGAGACAGAGAGAAAGAGAAAGAGAGATTAAGAGAGAAGAAGAGAAATGGGGATATGTGAGTGAGTGATAGATTGCTATTGTACACAGAAACCTTGACCTTCAATGACCTTTGACCTTCAATGACCTTTGACCTCTGATGACCTTTGACCCTTTGACCTTCAGGTGACGTGTTTGTGGTCCAGTGGGATAAAGTGCGGATCCAAGGCAGAGAGAACGATGGGCCCTTCACCTTCCAGACCGCCCTGCATAGCAACGGCACCATCGTCTTCGGATACAGAGATGTACGACCTGCCGACTCTCAGGGTGTTTTCACACTTGGTGCCTTTCAGCCTTTACGGCATTACGCCATGTCTCATTGCGCCATTTTGTTATTGGGTTCAACTGCTCCGGTGCCACTGGACTGCAAGAAATATTGTCTTGTTGTGACCTTGCCAAACTGTAAATCACTTTGAGCTGCATCTTGTATGTGTGAATTGTGCCATAGAAGTAAAGATTATTATTATTATTATTATTTACGCCAAACTCAGATGACTAACTTATGCTAATGCTAATGGTAATGCTAATGCTAATGAGGGGAATGTTAGTCCAGGTTCATCGTTGATCTGTTCCAACCAGGGGCGAATCTAAACCATCTTTAGGGGTGCCAAGGCACCCCCGTGAAACTGCTCGGCACCCCCTGGCTCAGTGCATTTTAAAATATTATATTGTGCTGGTGTATAGTTGAATGAAGAATTGTTGAAAAGTAAAATTTGTTAAATTAAAAAGCCACTTTTGTAGGTAAAATTAGGCATTTAAAAATACACCAGAATGCAGGAAATGGCATCTAATTTATGAAAAATGTCCTGGGGGAGGACCCCCACACCCTCCAACACTGCGTCCCCCCCCCACATTATAACTGCTTGCGACGCCCATGCTGTCAAGCCAAAGTGGTCAAACTTGAATGTTGTCGGGGAAAGCAAAACTCTGACCAAAATGAATAATATATTATATATAATAATAGTGTTGTGTGATAAGCACTGGGGGCCGGGCACCCCTAAAGACCAGATGCTAAAATCGCCCCTGGTTCCAACCATGCTCAACTTGGACCAACATCACCATCACATTGACCTGCCGACTCTGAGGGTGTTTTCACACACTTGGTGCCTTTCAGCCTTTTACAGTGAACTCAGGTGGCTAACTAAGCTAATGCTAATTGTTACAACCCGGCTCATAAGACGCAACATAAAATGGAGACGGACAACAGAGTGTTACAAAAATAAACCAACTTTTAATTAATTAATAAATAACCAAGGTTAAAATCAAGCCAAAATGTGGGGATGAGCACCCACACAAATAGCAACATAACATAAAGAGCATGGTGAGAGCTTCCAGGAGAGAGACAGGGAGAGACTGACGAGGTTCTTTTATAGTCACACAGACACAGGTGTAACTGATTAAGCCCAAAGGCTGTTGCACTGCCACTGTTGACCCTGGAGCTGCAATCTTCTTATTGATTGTGGACTAACATTACCATGTTGATCCTGGGCTCAGATGGAATGTTATAAAAATGTCACATCTAATATGTTTTGTCTTTTTTTTCTCTTGTTATCCATTTCTCTTTTTTTCTTCCTGTTACTCCACTACACATGGTAATGTTTTGTTAAAAACTCCCTATCACCACCTTCTCTAACTCACCCCCCTCCCAACACACACACACACCCTCTCTCTCTCTCATATATGCACAAACACACACACACACACACACATACACACACTCACATACACAGGTTCCTCTGCGGGTGGAGCAAATCAACTCGACGGAGCATCCTGTAAAGGTGGGCCTCTCTGACGCCTTCATGGCCCTTCCCGCCAGTGCACAGTCCTCAGGTCAGTACACACCAACACTATTATATTGTGTCTATAAACTATTTGTGTTGGCAATGGAACTGGTGTATAAAAGCACTAAAACACAAATGGGAGTGAGGTTGTTTGTGGATATCCCCATGGGTGTGATTACCTATGGCACTATCCACAATCTAACCACAATCATGAGGATATATCGAACAACCTTACTCCTACTGATGTTATATAGTAGTACAATAGTAGTAAAGTATAGTAAAGTATAATATAGTATAGTATAGTATGGCATAGTATAGTATAGTATAGTATAGTATAGCATAGCATAGCATAGTGTAGTTAAGTATAATAAAGTGTAATAAAGTATAGTAAAGTAGTGTATAGTATATAGTACAGCTGTCTAATGTATCTGAATGCCCAGACTCAGACAGCTCTGTTTGTGTCTGTGTTTGTTTGTGTTTGTTGTAATGTCAGACTCGAAGCGCAGGACTATATATGAGTACCACCGAGTGGAGATTGACACCACGAAGATCATCAACCGCTCCGCCTTCCTCTTCATACCGCTGCCCAGTGAGTGTGCTTTACTTCCCTTTCCCCAGCCAATCAGATCAGCCGGAACCCTGCCTTAGCCAATCACACATCACGGATTAAGAACGTTTTCAGACTCAAGCATGATTTTATGTCTATGCACAATGGTATGATAGCACTATCTAATTTCTGAAAGTCAGTAATATCAGTGATAATGATAGAAATTGTGGGCCCTCTGAAAGAAAATAATTTTGGGTCCCCACCCCAACGATATCATAGTCCACTGTGAAGCTCTGGGCGCCCCAAAATTGTCCTGATCTACACCCCCTTAGCGGCGCCCCTGAATGGGCATCAGTGTCCTTGACAATATATGCAGACTATTTATCCATAATTAGAGTGGTGGGCAGTGGGTGTTCAGAGTTTGCTAGATTGGGGTGAGTAGGTCATGATATGCACAGGATATCTTCTCAAAGTTATAACTGCATCTGTGGGTATGAAGGTCTTGGGTTAAAATTGGAATTGAAGTTTGTTGGATGCAAGTAAATAGTTTATGATATGCATAGGCTTTCTTTTCAAAGTTATTATCTGTTGGTGTCTGTCTGTCTAGGTTAGAACTGGTGGCGGAAAAGTGGTTTGTGATATATATTGAAAACTTTTTAAAAATGTAGGACTTTTTCTCCACTGTGTTTTTCCAGCCTGTCTGCAGCACACGTCCTGCAACCTCTGCCTGAACTCCAGACTCACTACAGACTGCGGCTGGTGCAACACCCTCCAAAGGTGTGAAGGCAAAGCCGGTTCACAGACAAACTGCCATCTTTACTGACCTAGCCTAGTTGCTCATCCAAGTCTCTCTCTCTTCCTCTCTCTTCCCCTCTCTCTTCCTCTCTTTCCCTTTCTGTGTGTGTGTGTGTGTTTGCGTGTGTGTGCGTGCGTGTGTGTGTGTGTGTGTGTGTGTGTGTGTGTGTGCGTGCGTGCACTGTAAATCCTATTGCAGGTGTTCAGACGGTATTGATCGGCACAGGCAAGAGTGGTTAGACTATAGCTGTCCAGAGGAGGTGAGTACACACACATACACACACACACACACACACACAAACACACACACACACACACACACACACAGTTAAAAAAAAGTACTTTTTATGATTGCCTGCTGACAAGTAGTGTCACCAAGATGTAAACAACAAACAGTAAACAGACAAACCAAAACAAAACAGAAACATAAATAAAATAGTCTGTCAGACACAACAAAACACAAGCTATTTCTCGAAGGAATGAAATGATAAAAAATAATAGTTCTGATTTTATTCAGTCAAGCAATCCGACAGGCCTTCTTTTAGAACAAGAAACAACCATAACACCTCTGAGCATTGCATTTTTACAATCATAATCCACAATGTGTAGGAGTGTACTTCTTCAACCTAGTATATATCCATAAAGGAAATGCTGGACTTCAATCCTCTATCATACTTTTAATTTACATATCATTATTGTGTCAGCTGCTGAGGACAGTATGTGACTATCTGTGTGTGTGTGTGTGTGTGTGTGTGTGTGTGTGTGTCCCAGGCCAAAGATGAGACATGTGAGGACTACACTCCGGGGGTGTCTGACACGACTTTGGTCCCCGTCACGCCCACGACCCTAGAGGCTGAGTCCACACCTGTGTCCCACCCTGAGAGACCCGTGACCGAGGGTACGTGTGTGCGTGTGTGTGTGTTTGTAAATGTGTGTGTGTGTGTTTGTGCCATTGTGTGTCTGTGTGATTTTTTGTATGTTTGTGTGTGTTTCTCTGTTTGCACATCTGTTTGTGTGCCTATGAGCGTGTTTCTTTGTGTATGAGTGTGTATGTGAGTCCATGTGTGTACATCACGTATATATGTGTGTGCGTGTGTATGTATGTATATGTGTGTGAGTGTATGTGTGTTTTTGTGTGTGCGTGCCATTGAGTGTGTGTTGGTGTGTGTGTGTGTGTGTATGCTACAGGCTGCTGTTTGTATGTGTTGCACTGAAATCTTTCACAAAATCGCATTTAGCTCAGAATGTACCTCAAAATGTTTCAAAATCATTCAGCTACCGCCATTCTTTACGGTAGTCATGGTTACCATTGTACCAAGGGCACGTTTCCTGAAAGCGCTATTGTACAACATAGCACCATTAGCAGAGAGGAATCTGTCATTACCGCCATCTTTAAATGGAAGCCTTGTGTTATTCCACCATTTTAAACACCCTCTCTATTAGTGTGACCA
>CM059287.1:7069049-7074049 GCA_030347295.1 Setipinna tenuifilis | reverse complement strand
TACAGAGGATCTGACTGTGCTGTATTAAGAAACGATTACTTGAAACCACAGCCAGACCCTCTGTACGAAATACAGTGTAGTACGATAAGCTGGTTTTGGTCTATCTTTGTTTACATATACAGTATTGACTAAAGTGACAGAGCAGTGGAGAATAGCACTAATGTGCAGCATTGTTTAGAAATACAGACAAACAGGCTTCTAGTGGAGGGTAAACACAAGTAAGCAGAGTTTACTAAACTCTCAAATTTCAGAAATAGAGTTTATCCATCTCTGAGGAGAGTTTATCCACCTATTTATAGAGTGCATTTACTTCACTACTACTAAGGACCAAATACAACTTTCCAACATTGCAAACTCACACCACACTATCTTTGTTAATAGTCTGTCCAGTGCAATACCACTTGTGTTGTCCAAACATATTTTGAATATCTTTGAACATCTGATGCCGTACAGTGCGCCAACCTTACTGTAATAACCATATTCATAGTTTACCACTACATCTCTGCAGACAGAATTATAAGATGGATCTTGAGGATAATTGTACAGAAAAGGTAATACAAGTAAGAAATTTACCTCGAGTCATCATGAAACGGTCCTGATACGCCACTGGAGGCTAAGAAAATGTGTTAATTCAAAATAATGACTTCACAACAGTACAGCCAGAACATCTGAATTTTAGAGCTTAGTTTATAGCCTGGAACTTACTTTTTATGTTCTGATTTTATGTTTTACATTTTGTTCCTAGAAGGGGAACAATGCCTTATATTATATTTGATTTAAATACCAGTTTTGAGCACATCCTTGCATGTGCTGCGACCCACTCCTCAGTTTGCTCTGATTGGTCAGCTTTCCTGGGGCCCACCCCTCGGTTTGCTCTGGTTGGTACGGTTGCCTACACTCTCTTCTGATTGATCATGAAAGTGCAAGCATTCTTGGGTAAGATTCAAAACATTAGACTGATAACATTTAAAATGGCCATGCTTTACTCTAAGCAATTCTTTGTGTTGTTTAAATGGCTGTGTTTTACTTGTTGGACAAACTTCTTAGTGTCATTTTCGTTACAGGAATATTGCTTTCCACGCCCTGGACAGCCTGTATTACAAGGTGATGTCATGTTTTACCAGAAGAACAGGGCGGGAATAGAACTGAAATTCTAATTAGAAAAGTGGTTTCCACAAGAAACTGTTACTCACTTCCAGGTTGTCACATGCACAAATGCTACAGAACACACAAAAAACCAAAGGAGGAAACTGGACAAGGAAATAAAGTTATGATCCAACAGGTGGCACTGTTTGGCACTAAAAATGCTCTTGCCAACATGGAGCAGCACATATGCAGTGCCATTGTTAAATTATATAGAGGCCATTATGCACATATGAATGCACATATATGGCAGTGATGGGTTATCAGTGGGGATGAACCCTAATATTACACAGAAAGATAATTTTCTCCATTTTTTGTCAGTACTTTAAGTTTCAGTTGAATACACAAATTGGCAAATATAGCTATTTAATTATTTCAACCACTATGCAAGAAAAAAAAAAACTAAAAGACCAGCCAGCCTCTGCTAAATGTATTTAATGACTATTTTAATTTCACAGTACACTACTCTCCAATAGGCTTATAGTTATAGTAGTTCTTCACTTCTGTGTAGTGAGTTTAGACACGAACCAGAATAAGGGGTTAACTGGGGCAATGTAAAAATGAAGGAAACATCGACAGACCTGTTTTAAAAAATACATTTTTGCATTTACCTGAGTATGTGATTACCTGAAAACTGCATGATGGGCCCTTGTACTCAAGTCTCACACTGTAGCCTATGCACTATAGTGTTCATAAAAATAATCAATTTTCAGTGTTTTTGACTAAATTTTCAAAGTTACTCTAAAACAACACAGCCTGAGTAGACTAAGCATGAATGACAAAGATAAAGTACTTTCACCTAAAAAAGACAAAGAATTTTCACTTTAATAGTGCAGGTGTGGTTTACAAATTAGGTTTTAATCTGACATACTCTGATATATTATAGGAATTATCCTGCATTAAGAACAACTTTGGTCAAACAGATACCCTACTAACGTAAAACTACCATACAGGTAGTTATAACTGCAGCAACTGAGGCCAATGACTCAGAATACGCTGGTATAGTAGGGTTAAATCCAATTGCATAATTATGACAATGGTCAATGGCAGATTTCAACGCTTTATTTACTATGTAGCTTTGTTCTCCATTGTGCGGGGCAATAAATGTATCTCAATGGGGAAAAAAATGAGGGGGCACCCGGATTTGAACCGGGGACCTCTTGATCTGCAGTCAAATGCTCTACCACTGAGCTATACCCCCATCTGCCTACAACCACAAATTGTACGAATATGTCAGTAATAAAAAAAGTAATGTCCTTTTGTGACTACAATACAATACATTCCAGATTGGTGGAATAGATTAGTGATCATTATATTTTCGTTTAAATAGCACCGACTTTCTGGAAGTAGCCTGTTATTTTAGCCAAAGTGCTAGGCTACGTGTTTTACCGAGGAGACATGTTGCCAGCAACGATTAGCTATAGAGTTTTCCAACACTAGAGGGCAGTATAAGACCCCATACGTGAAGTTGGGAGCAGGAATTGATTAAATCATAGCGCACGCAGAGCTTGTGACTTGTATAGCAAGTCGATTACACCTAGATTTCTCAAGGACAGTGTTTTCTTTATACTTTAGCCCTACTGTGGAAACTTGCTGTCTATCAAACATAAGGTCTTTATGTCACTTTATGGATCCCGAAGCATGTCCTACTGTGTCCAGCTTGCTTTGCTTATAATGTGAAAATTGATGCAGATTCGATTTCTTAGTCCGATGATTTTATAGCATGATGACAGCACTTTCCAGCTCTGCCGCTATGCTGTGTAGTGTAGCCTACATACAATGTGCAGTCCATATAAGGTTGTCAGACTGTTTTGGGTGCTTTTTTTCAACCACGGTACCGCCCTTCTCTCGCCAAAAAGCCGTTTCTACACTCGCCACATTACCGCGCGTGTATGAGCTGGTGGGTCGTGAACGCGCCCATTGCCGAAACGCAGATAATCCGCATACTTTCTATTAGCCTGACGAGATCAACCTAACATCTCTGGGTGAATTCTGTTTCAGTACTCCGCTGCAAATCCTAGCTACAGCATTACTGACTCGTCATTTTTTCCCTTTATTTTGGTGGAAATATACCTTTTCGAAAATGAACCCGCCGTGTAGCAGATGCAATAAGACCGTGTACCCAACTGAAAAAGTAAATTGCCTGGACAAGGTAAGAACTGTTGTCTAAATAACTCATATGCGGAACCGAACAATTAGATCAACATGATAATTGATACATTATTTAGCTATGCTAACGCGATGCTAATGCATATGGATAGATAGACATATATATTTTAAAAGTGAAAATCGCCTAAGTATCGGATGACTTTTGTAAATTTGCTGCTAGGGTTTCAACACAAGTTCGCTGGCAAATTGTCTTCTGAACATGCTCACCCAGACCGTTACAGGTATCACGGCTACCTTTGAACCTTTTGTCTGGCCAAGATTATTTCAAGATGTTTTATAACAAATCATCGAGAACTCTATTTGCCTTGCATATTAAAAGTATTTGTGTTAGGCAGAGATTTCCCTCTATTTTGCCATGTGTGACGCCGACGAAGTTGAACATTTGTAAATGTAGAAAAAAAAACACTTCCTGTTTAAGAGGCTCGTAGCAATGTATGCCACAAATGCAAGTTTGACAATGCCTCCACACGTCCCCTAAGAACGCCGCCTTAACGCTTGATACAATGTTCCACTCTGGCAAGGCGTATGCTAGGACTGGACTCTGCAACATTGCCACTTCGGCGTTGAAGCAACATACATCGGAAGATGGCATTACATCATTTAGCGTTAAGCTAACTTTGGCCTTATCGACTTCAGTTGCGCTTCTGATGTGGGCGTAGCCGCTGCTCCAATCTTCAGTCATGAAGCTTTTTATGACAGACAGACAGATATTCCTGTACTCGTTCTTTTGGTAACCTAGCATAAATTCAAACGCGACCAGATAAAGCCAATGACTTTCTTTACAAGGTTTGTTTTTATGGGCTTGGAGGGCTTAGCATTTGACTTAGTGATAAGAATAAACAAAAGCATTAAGTTTGTGTCCCAGTGACCCAGTTAAGACATGGACTGGCAATGTCACATTACAGTCGTCAAGACTGAACTTTGACGGCTGGACCATGAGCCATGTCCAAATAGTAGACCTTTATGGTTTTGCTGATTGATAGTTGATAGCTCACCAAACTCTTCTAGGCCACTTTTCTTTCGTTATAGCTTACATTTGCCTCCAACGAAGACGGTGAGGCTATTTTTAATATCTCATGCTTTGTCATGCATGTGTTTGGTCGGATGTGGTGTTCAGGCATAGGCCTAAAACCGTTTCATTATAATGTAAGCGAGAGGATGAGTGAGTGAGCGAGAGAGAGAGGAAGAGAGGCAGGAACAGTCCAAGGTATTGTGTTTGAATTCTTGTTGCCTCAGTCAGCCAGTCATGATCAGCTGAACTATGTGCAGGCCATCTTGTCATCAACCACTTCCTCTCCGCACGTCTTGCCCGCGCTGACTCAAAGCTGTAGGAATACTTTAATCCGTTTTTTAGCTGACCAAAGCACATCTGACTTTTTTTTGTTGTTTTTCTTACAAAATGAGCCAGAAGCTTGGGGCTATAGACCAAGGCCTTTACACAAGGATGGATAGAACGACACCCACAGCTTACATCTCCATTCTCTATCTCCATTCTCCATCTTCATTCCATTCCATTCCATTCCATTCCATTCTATTCTGTTCCATTCCATTCCATTCTCCATAAAGGGCTTACTACTACTAAACCAGAAAAGAACAGAATGAGAACTGTGGAAGTTGGACCACATTCCAGAAGTAGCTGTCCAACTTATTCGCCCGTCATACTTGCCAATAACTGACCTGACCCTCAT
>CM059287.1:7053503-7068949 GCA_030347295.1 Setipinna tenuifilis | reverse complement strand
TGTGCGTGCACTGTAAATCCTATTGCAGGTGTTCAGACGGTATTGATCGGCACAGGCAAGAGTGGTTAGACTATAGCTGTCCAGAGGAGGTGAGTAGTACACACACAACACACACACACACACACACACACACACACAGTTAAAAAAAAGTACTTTTTATGATTGCCTGCTGACAAGTAGTGTCACCAAGATGTTAAACAACAAACAGTAAACAGACAAACCAAAACAAATCAAAAACAAACAGAAACATAAATAAAATAGTCTGTCAGACACAACAAAACACAAGATATTTCTCGAAGAAATGAAGTGATGAACTGATTTTATTCAGTCAAGCAATCTGACAGGCCTTTTTTAGAACAAGAAACAATCATAACACCTCTGAGCATCACATTTCTACAATCATAATCCACAATCCACAATGTGGAGTGTATGTCTTATATCAACCTAGTATATATCCATAAAAGGAATGCTGGACTTCAATTCTCTCTCATACTTTTAATTTACATATCATTATTGTATCATTACATACTGTTATATCATTGGACACCTGCTGAGGACAGTTTGTGACTATCTGTGTGTGTGTGTGTGTGTGTGTGTGTGTGTGTGTGTCCCAGGCCAAAGATGAGACATGTGAGGACTACACTCCGGGGGTGTCTGACACGACTTTGGTCCCCGTCACGCCCACGACCCTAGAGGCCGAGTCCACACCTGTGTCCAACCCAGAGAGACCCGTGACCGAGGGTGAGTGTGTGTGTGTGTGTGTTTGTAAATGTGTGTGTGCAATTGTGTGTCTCTGTGAGCTTCTGTATGTTTGTGTGTGTTTCTCTGTATCTGTTTGTGTGCTTGTGAGCGTGTTTCTTTGTGTATGTGTGTGCATATGAGATGATGTGTGTACATCACGTATATGTGTGTACGTGTCTGTGTGTTTGTGTATATATGTATATGTGTGTGTATGTGTGCGTGTGTGTTTTTGTGTGTGCGTGCCATTGAGTGTGTGTTGGTGTGTGTGTGTGTATGCTACAGGCTGCTGTTTGTATGTGTTGCACTGAAATCTTTCATAAAAATCGCATTTAGCTCAGAATGTACCTTAAAATGTTTCAAAATCATTCAGCCACCGCCATTCTTTACGGTAGTCATGGTTACCATTGTACCAAGGGCACGTTTCCTGAAAGCGCTATTGTACAACATAGCACCATTAGCAGAAAGGAATCTGTCATTACCGCCATCTTTAAATGGAAGCCTTGTATTATTCCACCATTTTAAACACCCTCTCTATTAGTGTGACCACATTGGTTTGTCAATATCGCTCTTGGGAAACAGTCCAAGGCACTAATAAAAAAAGGGGTGAACTTGTGACCAGGTTTATTTGCAAGGGTGTTTTATGCTCTGTAGTACAGCAATAAAAGCCAGCAGTCAGTGGTTGCTGGCACAGACACACGAAAACAATTTTCAGTTAAGAACACGGGTGTTATTTTTGTTGTATTTTTGTGTGCGTGTGTGCATGTCATTTAGAGTTTGGAGCATAGACTTGCAATGCAATGCTTGAGTTAGACTGTAGACTTGCACTATGTTTGTAACCTGTAAGTTCAGCACCTTTAAAAAGAACCCCTATGCTCCTCATTCATGCTAGTTGGGCCCATCTTTTGCATGGAGGCTTTTGGCTAACTGATCGCTATCCTTCATCCTTTGTCTCTGTCTGTCTGTCTGTCTGTCTGAGTGTGTGTGTGTGTGTGTGTGTGTGTGTGTGTGTGTGTGCGCGCGTCTGGGTGTGTGTGTGTGTGTATGTGTATGTGTGTGTGCGTCTGGTCTCACCCATCTCTCTCTCCGCCACAATGCTCTCGTCCCCCCCTTCCGCAGATGACACCAAGCGCCTGTTTCACTACCATGGCAACGGTGAGTTGGCCAGTGGCTTAGTGTGGGCGGGGTCTGGGTCTGGGCCTTGGCCTGGGCGCGGCAGGCTTGGTCGCTACAGCTTGCTTTCCCGTGGGCAGACACAGTCACAGGTGGAGGTGGAGGTGGAGGTGGAGCACAGGTGGTGGTGGTGGTGGGTGGTGGCAGTGGTGACAGTTTTCAAAAAAATAGGCACACTGAGGCTTAGGCTTAGGCTTACACGCCAAAAAACTCACACTGAGACTCCAAAAACACACACTGGTGATGATGGCCTGACGCCGAAAACACTTTTGCAGTCCAGGACATGGTGCAATAAATGTGTTTTACTATCGCTCTCACTCTCGCTCTGTCTCCCCTCTCCGTCTCTCACCACAGTCCACCACAGTCATTTTTGGCCGATTGGGAGAGCAACATATTTGCGCTGCTTGTATAAACGATTAGGATGATTCACCCTGACAAGCACAATGGATCATTGTGATTTAAAGCATAAAACATCATTTAAAAGCACGTCAACAAGGCTTAAATTGGTCGAAGATAAATTGTGATTGGAAACGTTAATGATTGGATGCGTTTTGGTGCCAAAAATGATATACATACATATATATATATCATACACACACGTACTTTACACAAATTTAAAAAGCATACCTGTCACACAGTAGTGCTCACCATCTGGAATCGGACTGTTTGTTTTACTTCCTGCGTCCCCTGGGACTGTTGCATGTGTGCCCAAAACCACTTTATTTACTTGGCATGCACCGGACTGCATGTCTGTCTATATCCTTGTGGCTGTGGCTGTGTGTGTGTGTGTGGTGTGTTTCTGTGTGTGTGTGTCTGTGTGTCTGTGTCTGTGTGTGTCTGTGTCTATGGGTGTGTGTGTATGTGTCTATGGGTGTGTGTGTGTATGTGTGTGTGTGTGTGTGTGTGTCTGTGGGTGCGTGTGTGTCTGTGTCTGTGTCTGTGGGTGTGCGTGTATGTGTGTGTGTTGTGTGTGTGTGTGTGTGTTGTGTGTGTGTTTGTGTGTGTGTGTGTGTGTGTCTGTGTGTGTGTCTGTGTGTGTGTGTGTGTCTGTGTCTGTGTCTGTGGGTGTGTGTTCCTGTGTATGTGTCTGTGGGTGTGTGTATGTGTGTGTGTGTCTGTGGGTGTGTGTGTATGTGTATGTGTATGTGTATGTGTCTGTGTGTGTATGTGTGTGTGTGTGTGTGTGTGTGTCTGGGGTGTGTGTGTGTGTGTGTCTGTGGGTGTGTGTGTGTATGTGTGTGTAATGTGTTCCTACTGCATCCCCTACACTTTGGCGTCACTGTGTTTTGTCCTGAAGTGACCGTCTGTGATGTGCACCACCCATGCAGCCATATTTGATCCCCCTCTACGTGTATTTCTCGCTTCTGATTTTGAGTCTTGTGTGGTGATTTTGGTCCTGTGTGTGTGTGTGTGTGTGCGCGTGTGTGTATTTCTGTGTGTGTGTGTGTGTGTGTGTTTGTGTGCGTGTGTGTGTGTGTGTGTGCATCTGTGTGTGTGTGTGTGTGTGTGTGTGTTTGTGTCACTTCCCTTTTTTATTTTGTCGTAGATCTGCAAACGGGTACTCCAGGCCAGGAGGAGGCGCCAGAGCACACTGCGATCATTGCTGGCGTGGTGGCCGCTCTTGTCCTGCTGGTCTTCCTGACCCTGCTGGCCGTGTACTACATCACACACGCACCCCACCGTCGCCCCCCATTCTACCTCATGCAGGTGAATAAGAATAAAAGCATCTCTACCACAGAACACATTCCCTATCTGTTTACCTATCAATCAATTAATCAGTCAATCAATCAACCTATCTATCAATCAATCTATCAGTCAATCAATCAGTCAATCAAGCAGTCTATCTATCTATCTATCTATCTATCTATCTATCTATCTATCTATCTATCTATCTATCTATCTATCTATCACTGCTAAACAACCTGCATGTTTTGGTTTAAAAAAGCACTGACCAATACATTTTACAAATTATGTATTATAATGAGTCTCAAAAGACCACACCGAGTCTTGAAATTTCCGGTTTCATGTTCATTAGTAGACACAGGTTTTGGTTTTAGACAAAGACAAAAACAACATGCTAGAATGAGAGGTGTCAGCCTCTGACCCTGCTGTAACACCCAAGGTGACAGCAAAACTATTCAGGTAGCAACAATACAGCAACCAAACTCCCAAGTGTTAGCTCTGAACCATCCAAGTGCATTATGGGCCTAGCCCAGATAGCTACAGTATTTAGGTACATATAGTGCATAAAGTAGTGCACACAGTGCCACTGCACAAAAGTGTACTATTGCCAGAGAGTGATTTGAAAGAGGGTGTCTGAATCCTAAATCTCTTCTGTCTGTGTGTCTGTGTGTCTGTCTGTCTGTCTGCCTATCTGTCTGTCTGTCTGTCTGTCTGTCGTCTGTCTGTCTGTCTGTCTGTCTGTCTGTCTGTCTGCCCGTCTGTCTGTCTATCTATCTATCTATCTATCTATCTATCTATCTATCTGTCTGTCTGTCTGCCTGTCTGTCTATCTGTCTGCCTGTCTGTCTGTCTGCCTGTCTGTCTGTCTGCCTCTGTATGCCACAGCGCCGCACCAATAACTACTGGCCTTCCATGAAGTTCCGGAACCAGGGCTGCCATTCCAGCTATGCGGAGGTGGAGCTGGGCCACGAAAAGGAAGGCTTCATCGAGGCAGAGCATTGCTGAGGGGGCTGGGAGCTGGGAGTTGGGAGTTGGGATGGGACTTCTGACAACCAGAAGTTGGACTAAGCCACCTATGGAAGTGGGGAAAGAGAGAGAGAGAATGAGAGAGAGAGAGAATGAGTGAGAGAGTGAGAGAGAGAGTGAGAGTGAGAAAGTGAGAGAGAGAGTGTGTGTGCGTGTGTGTGTGTGTGTGTGTGTGTGTGTGTGTGTGTGCTTGTGTGTACGTGCCTGTATGGGTGTGTGCTAAGGGGAGGGTTGTATGTTTTTTTTTTGTTTTAGTTTTCTTGTTTTTTTTTTGTTAGTTTGGGTTTGTAAGGGTTTCTGAACGCAATGCGGAACAAGATGGTGGAAAAGCCATTGAAGACATCTCATTAGGAAAACAACACCACACACAGACACACACACAGATATACATACATACAGACACATACACACACACACACACACACACACACACACACACACACACACACACACATACACACACAAACACACACACACACACACACAAACACACACACACACACACACACAGGACTTTTTTTGTCAGGCAAACTAGAGTTCCTTACCAGAGTTCCTTACCATCTCCTGCTGCATATAGGGGTCCCTCGCGCTTTCACTGTTTATGGGACGAGAAGAAACCAAAACGCCCATGAGAAAAGAAAAGGGGGGAGGGGGACACAAATATTGACTCGTGAGATTGCAGCGATGAGATGACATGAGCTGACCATCCACCATCATCCACCCCCCCACCCCCCCACCCCCGCCGTCGTCTCCGAAGTCACAGTGGCTGGTATCAAAGGGACAACATGGCCGACTTAACTGCAACTATTGTACAATATGGTATATCTTTGTAGTGTTCTTCGTTCTGTTTGTTTTTCAAAAAGAGGATATTTCGTGTTTTATAAAAAAGAGCGAAAAGGAAAAAGGAGGAGGAGGAAAGAAGTCGTGTTGATCAGCGACGTTTGTTTTTCATGCATATTACTCTGTTAGCTATAAGGACTGGACTGCACTTTAATTTTAATTTTCCTGTTTTTTTTTTTTTTTCAAAAACGAGGTCATGAAACCACATCATTATCAGTCAGAAGTGTTTCCTGACCATGGTTTAAAAAAAAAAAGAAAAAAGAAGAAAAAGTCCAAAAAAAGTTGCTTTATAAAAAGGTTATTTTGGCCAAACCAAAACTTTACTACCGAATGTGGTAATGTGTGAAGTTGCAACAGAAAAATACACATCCCATCCCATGATAGAATTTTTGTGCCAAAAAGCTGCTCCCTGAAGTTACTGGTCCCAAAGTCAGAACCACAACATCACAGTGCTCGGTTCTGAAACCTGTGGAAATGTGTGCTAGTGCTGGTGTTAGTGCTAGTGCTAGCTTAACATTAGCACTGGCACTGGTACCAGAACCGTCCTGGTCTGATCTACATCACACGCAGCCCTGATTTGGCTGTGATGTAGGTTGTGTGAAGCCCAAATCTTGCCACATTTATCATTAATTCTAGTAACATATGACCATATGACAAAACAACAACAATAAAAACAACAACAACAACAACAACAACAACAAAACAACAGAAAGACATCTCACCTCTGTACAATGATGAGAAGCTGCTTTAGGTGTTCTGAGAGGGTGGTGATGATGATGATTGATTCCCTCCACGGTTGACCTGTGGTGTCTGAGACTTCACATCATTCTATTTTTAGTGGCACTGTTTCAGTTACGATTGGGAGAGAAGAACACACCCCCCACCACACCCCACCCCACCCCACACACACACATGTATGGCCACTATGAAAGACTTCACTAGACGTCTCTAAACGTTTTCCGTCCAGCCATCCACTGATCGCCATAGAAACATGTCATTGCAGCATTGTATTTCTGCCATGCAGCACGCTACGAGTCAATCAATAAAAAAAATCAGTTGAACTGTACCAAGAGGTCTGTTTTAAAACACATTGCCTCCAATGGTTTGTGTCTGCGAGTGATTCTTGTGTTGACTTTACATGTGTTCATATTATCACAGCAGGTCTATCTGTAGCCTGGCATACCAGGCCCTCGTACTGAGGATCTGACTGTGCTGTATTAAGAAATGTTTTCTTGGAACCACAATACAGTGTAGTATGATATGCTGATTTTAATCATTCTAGTCTATCTGTGTTTACATATACAGCATTGACTGAAGTGCCAGAGAAGTAGAGAATAGCACTAATGTGCAGCATTGTTTAGAAATACAGACAAACAGGGTTGTAGTGGAGGGTAAACACAAGTAAGCAGAGTACTCTAAATTTCAGAAATAGAGTTTATGCACCTCTGAGGAGAGTTTATCCACCTATTTATAGAGTGCATGTACTTCACTACTACTAAGGACCAAATACAACTTTCCAACATTGCAAACTCACACCACACTATCTTTGTTAATAGTCTGTCCAGTGCAATACCACTTGTGTTGTCCAAACATATTTTGAATATCTTTGAACATCTGATGCCGTACAGTGCGCCAACCTTACTGTAATAACCATATTCATAGTTTACCACTACATCTCTGCAGACAGAATTATAAGATGGACCTTGAGGTTAATAGTACAGAAAAGGTAATACAAGTAAGAAATGTACCTCGAGTCATCATGAAACGGTCCTGATATGCCACTGGAGGCTAAGAAAATGTGTTAATTCAAAATAATGACTTCACAACAGTACAGCCAGAACATCTGAATTTTAGAGCTTAGTTTATAGCCTGGAAAATCTTTACTTTTTATGTTCTGATGTTATGTTTTACATTTTGTTCCTAGAAGGGGAACAATGCCTTATATTATATTTGATTTAAATACCAGTTTTGAGCACATCCTTGCATGTGCTGTGACCCACTCCTCGGTTTGCTCTAGTTGGTACGGTTGCCTACACTCTCTTCTGATTGGTCATGAAAGTGCAAGCATTCTTGGGTAAGATTCAAAACATTAGACTGATAACATTTAAAATGGCCATGCTTTACTCTAAGCAATTCTTTGTGTTGTTTAAATGGCTGTGTTTTACTTGTTGGGCAAACTTCTTAGTGTCATTTTCTTTACAGGAATATTGCTTTCCACGCCCTGGACAGCCTGTACTACAAGGTGATGTCATGTTTTACCAGAAGAACAGGGTGGGAATAGAACTGAAATTGTAATTAGAAAAGTAGTTTCCACAAGAAACTGTTACTCACTTCCAGGTTGTCACATGCACAAATGCTACAGAACACACAAAAAACCAAAGGAGGAAACTGGACAAGGAAATAAAGTTATGATCCAACAGGTGGCACTGTTTGGCACTAAAAATACTCTTGCCAACATGGAGCAGCACATTATATAGAGGCCATTATGCACATATGAATGCACATATATGGCAGTGATGGGTTATCAGTGGGGATGAACCCAATATTACACAGAAAGATAATCTTCTCCATTTTGTGTCAGTACTTCAAGTTTCAGTTTCACAAATTGGCAAATACAGCTATTTAATTATTTCAACCACTATGCAAGAAAAAAAAACCTTAAAGACCAGCCAGCCTCTGCAAAATGTATTTAATGACTATTTTAATTACACAGTACACTACTCTCCAATAGGCTTATAGTTATAGTAGTTCTTCACTTCTGTGTAGTGAGTTTAGACACGAACCAGAGTAAGGGGTTAACTGGGGCAATGTAAAAATGAAAGAAAAATCGACAGACCTGTTTTAAAAAATTAAATTTTGATTTACCTGAGTATGTGATTACCTGAAAACTGCATGATGGGCCCTTGTACTCAAGTCTCACACTTGAGTACAACTGTAGCCTATGCACTAGTATTCATAAAAAAATCAATTTTCAGTGTTTTTGACTACATTTTCAAAGTTACTCTAAAACAACACAGCCTGAGTAGACTAAGCATGAATGACCAGGATAAAGTACTTTCACCTAAAAAAGACAAAGAATTTTCACTTTAATAGTGCAGGTGTGGTTTACAAATCAGGTGTGTCTGGTGTTTCAGCTTTAATCTGACATACTCTGATATATTATAGCAATTACCCTGCATTAAGAACAACTTTGGTCAAACAGATACCCTACTAACTTAAAACTACCATACAGTAGTTAACTGCAGCAACTGAGGCTAATGACTCAGAATACGCTGGTATAGTAGGCATAAATCCGATTGCATGCAATGCTTAACGCAGATTTCAACGGTTTATTTATAAGTAGCATTGTTCTCCATTGTGCGGGGCAATAAATGTATCTCATGGGGAAAAAAATGAGGGGGCACCCGGATTTGAACCGGGGACCTCTTGATCTGCAGTCAAATGCTCTACCACTGAGCTATACCCCCATCTGCCTACAATCAAATTTGTACAATATGTCAGTAATAAAAAAGTAATGTCCTTTGTGACACATAACCATACATTCAGATTGGTGGAATAGATTGGTGATCATTATATCTTCGTTTCAATAGCACAGACTTTCTGACTTGAATTGCCTGCAATTTTAGCCAAAGGCTAAGCTACGTGTTTTACCGAGGAGACATGTTGCCAGCAACGATTAGCTATAGAGTTTTCCAACACTAGAGGGCAGTATAAGACCCCATACGTGAAGTTGGGAGCAGAAATTGATTAAATCATAGCGCACGCAGAGCTTGTGACTTGTATAGCAAGTCGATTACACCTAGATTTCTCAAGGACAGTGTTTTCTTTATACTTTAGCCCTACTGTGGAAACTTGCTGTCTATCAAACATAAGGTCGTTATGTCACTTTATGGATCCGAAGCATGTCCTACTGTGCCAGCTTGCTTTGCTTATAATGTGAAAATTGATGCAGATTCGATTTCTTAGTCCGATGATTTTATAGCATGATGACAGCACTTTCCAGCTCTGCCGCTATGCTGTGTAGTGTAGCCTACATACAATGTGCAGTCCATATAAGGTTGTCAGACTGTTTTGGGTGCTTTTTTTCAACCACGGTACCGCCCTTCTCTCGCCAAAAAGCCGTTTCTACACTCGCCACATTACCGCGCGTGTATGAGCTGGTGGGTCGTGAACGCGCCCATTGCCGAAACGCAGATAATCCGCATACTTTCTATTAGCCTGACGAGATCAACCTAACATCTCTGGGTGAATTCTGTTTCAGTACTCCGCTGCAAATCCTAGCTACAGCATTACTGACTCGTCATTTTTTCCCTTTATTTTGGTGGAAATATACCTTTTCGAAAATGAACCCGCCGTGTAGCAGATGCAATAAGACCGTGTACCCAACTGAAAAAGTAAATTGCCTGGACAAGGTAAGAACTGTTGTCTAAATAACTCATATGCGGAACCGAACAATTAGATCAACATGATAATTGATACATTATTTAGCTATGCTAACGCGATGCTAATGCATATGGATAGATAGACATATAGATTTTAAAAGTGAAAATCGCCTAAGTATCGGATGACTTTTGTAAATTTGCTGCTAGGGTTTCAACACAAGTTCGCTGGCAAATTCTCTTCTGAACATGCTCACCCAGACCGTTACAGGTATCACGGCACCTTTGAACCTTTTGTCTGGCCAAGATTATTTCAAGATGTTTTATAACAAATCATCGAGAACTCTATTTGCCTTGCATATTAAAAGTATTTGTGTTAGGCAGAGATTTCCGTCTATTTTGCCATGTGTGACGTTGACGAAGTTGAACATTTGTAAATGTAGAAAAAAAAAACACTTCCTGTTTAAGAGGCTCGTAGCAATGTATGCCACAAATGCAAGTTTGACAATGCCTCCACACGTCCCTAAGAACGCCGCTTTAACGCTTGATACAATGTTCCACTCTGCAAGGCGTATGCTAGGACTGGACTCTGCAACATTGCCACTTCGGCGTTGAAGCAACATACATCGGAAGATGGCATTACATCATTTAGCGTTAAGCTAACTTTGGCCTTATCGACTTCAGTTGCGCTTCTGATGTGGGCGTAGCCGCTGCTCCAATCTTCAGTCATGAAGCTTTTTATGACAGACAGGCAGACATTCCTGTGTCGTTCTTTTGGTAACCTAGCATAAATTCAAACGCGACCAGATAAAGCCAATGACTTTCTTTACAAGTTTGTTTTATGGGCTTGGAGGGCTTAGCATATGACTTGGTGATAAGAATAAACAAAAGCATTAAGTTTGTGTCCCAGTGACCCAGTTAAGACATGGACTGGCAATGTCACATTACAGTTGTCAAGACTGAACTTTGACGGCTGGACCATGAGCCTGTCCAAATGGTAGGCCTTTATGGTTTTGCTGATTGATAGTTGATAGTTCACCAAACTCTTCTAGGCCACTTTTCTTTCGTTATAGCTTACATTTGCCTCCAACGAAGAGGGTGAGGCTATTTTTAATATGTTATGGTGTGTCATGCATGTCTTTTGGCCGGATGTGGTGCTCAGGCATAGGCCTAAAACTGTTTCATTATAATAGTGTGCGAGAGGATGAGTGAGCAAGAGAGAGAGAGGAAGAGAGGCAGGAACAGTCCAAGGTATTGTGTTTGAATTCTTGTTGCCTCAGTCAGCCAGTCATGATCAGCTGAACTATGTGCAGGCCATCTTGTCATCAACCACTTCCTCTCTGCACGTCTTGCCCGCGCTGACTCAAAGCTGTAGGAATACTTTAATCTGTTTTAGCTGACCAAAGCACATCTGACTTTTTTTGTTGTTTTTCTTACAAAATCAGCCAGAAGCTTGGGGTTTTAGACTAAGGCCTTTACACAAGGATGGTTAGAACGACATCCACAGTGTACATCTCCATTCTACATTCCATTCCTTTCTATTCCATTCTATTCCTTCCATATCATTCCATTCTATTCTATTCCATTCTATTCTATTCCATTCCACTCCATTCCATTCTCCATAAAGGCCTTGCTACTACTAAACCAGAAAAGAACAGAATGAGAACTGTGGAAGTTGGACCACATTCCAGAAGTAGCTGTCCAACTTATTCGCCCGTCATACTTGCCAATAACTGACCTGACCCTCATAAACAACCAACCAAACAAACAAACAAACAGAAATACACAGACAGAAACCTATCCCACAGTTGCCGTGGTAATCCAGTGAGTCAGGAACAGCTGAGGCATGGTGTTCTGTGCACTGTTGTTTGGGGGGAGAGTTGGGAGGGGAGGTGGTCGCGAAAGAGGCGTGCAAAAAGAGAAAGAGCGAGTGTGTGTGTGAACGAGTAAGCGAGCAAACTGTCTCTGCTGGAATTTTCCCATGCTGTCATCTTCGCCTGGAAACGGCCATCTGATACCCATTTGGATGTTTCTCCCCAGCTCCCAGTCACACTGCTGATTCCTGCCGGTCAGGGTCTGCATTATTTGTGCATAAGACGTACAGGAGTGGGCTGTTTGGCTCTGGAACTGGGAGAGGAGGGGACTGGTACGGCTGTCTGTCTGGCTAGCTGGGCTGTTTGGCCGGTTTGGGAGTGGTGGGTACTGGGAGAGGGGACTGGTACTGGTACTGCTGGCTGGCTGGCTGCGACCAAACTTGTTTATCCGCCCTGCAGGTGGTGGTCAGGAAGCCCAGGCTTTCCCGTCACGTCTGACCGATGACATGTGAGGTTGGCAGGCTCTGCATTATTTGTGCATACGACATAGAGGGTGGGCAGTTTGGCCAGTTTGGGAGTGGTAGGTACTGGGAGAGGGGACTGGTACTGCTGACTGGCTGGCTAGCTGGCTGCTTGGCCATTTTGGGAGTGGTGGTACTGGAGAGGGACTGGTACGGCTGGCTGACTGGCTGGATATCTGTCCTGGCTGCGACCAAACTTGTTTATCCGCCCCACAGGTGGTCGTCAGGAAGCCCAGGCTTTTCCATCACGTCTGACCGATGACTGAGGCTGCCAGGCTCTGCATTATTTGTGCATAAGACATACAGGAGTGGGCTGTTTGGCTCTGTAACTGGGAGAGGGACTGGGTACGGTGGCTGTCTGGCTACTGGCTGTTTGGCCATTTGGAAGTGGTGGGTACTGGGAGAGGGACTGGTACGGCTGGCTAGCTAATCTGGATGCGGCCGAACTTGTTTATATTCCGCCCCACAGTGGTCATCAGGACCCAGCTTTCCCGTCATGTCTGACCGATGACATGTGAGGTTGCCAGGCTCTGCATTATTTATGTGCATAAGACATAGAGGATGGGCTGTCTGGCCAGTTTGGGTGGTGGGTACTGGAGAGGGGACTGGTACTGCTGACTGGCTGGCTTCTGGCTAGCTGGGCTGTTTGGAGTGGTGGGTACTGGGAAGCAACTGTAACGGCTGGCTCATTGGCTAGGTGCTAGCTGGGCTGTTTGGTCATTTGGGAGTGGTGGGTACTGGAGAGGGGACTGGTACTGCTGGCTGGTTGGTTGCTGGCTGGCTGTGACCAAACTGTTTATCCGCCCTGCATGTGGTCAGAAGCCCAGGCTTTCCCGTCACGTCTGACCGATGACATGTGAGGTTGCCAGGCTCTGCATTATTGTGCATAAGACATAGAGGATGGGCTCTGGCCAGTTTGGGAGTGGTGGTACTGGAGAGGGACTGGTGCGGCTGGGCTGCTAGCTACTGGGCTTGAGTGGGTGGGTACTGGGAGCAGACTGGTACGGCTGGCTCATTGGCTAGGTGCTAGCTGGGCTGTTTGGCCAGTTTGGGAGTGGTGGGTACTGGAGAGGGGACTGGTACGGCTGACTGGCTATCTATCTGGCTGCTGCCCGAACTTGTTTATCCGCCCCGCAGGTGGTCATCAGGAAGCCCAGGCCTTCCGTCACGTCTGACCGATGACGTGAGGCTGCCAGCTCCGTGAAGGCCATAAAGCTAGGCCCCATAATGTGTGTGTGCTCAACTGTGTCTGTGTGTGTGTGTGTGTGTGTACTTGTTACTGTCTGTATGTGTGTTTCTTGTCTGGTTTTGCATGAAGTAGTGGTTTTAGAAGGGTAGTGGTGCTAATAATTATGTATACAGATCCCTTTTTTTGGACTTGTGGTTCAGTGTGTGTGTGTGTCGTCTGTGTGTGTGTCTGTCTGTGTGTGTATCTGTGTCTGTGTGTGTCTGTGTGTGTCTGTGTGTGTGTTGTGTGTGTGTGTTTGTATGGTCTGTTTGTCCACATTCTCTGTAACAGAAGCCAATGTGCGACTAACCAGGCCTACATCCCATAGATAGTCTGTGGTGATTAAGGGTTAAATTTGACTTACCACACCCCACAGCGGGGACATGAACCACCGATTGCCCCAGCCCTCCCTATCTGAATAAAACAAGCTTCTCCATGACCCATATCCATGGCCCGTGCCATCCTACCCACAATCCTCTGCTCCTGTTGAAGGAGTCCCACTCCCGACCCGGATCATAGTCCTCAGCATAAAATGGGGACGGACAACGAGTATTACATAAAACAACACAAATTGTACTTAAAAATAAATAAGCAAGGGAAGGATCACCCACGCCAACACAAAAGGAAGAGCATGGTGAGAGCAATCAGGAGAAAGAGCGAGATGCAGACAAGAGCTTTTAAGCCACACAGTCACTGGTGTAACTACTCCGGTGACTCAGGAGTCCCAGTCACCACCTAAAATGCTGTTGCACTGCCACTACAAGGCCAGTTATGGGCAGAGGGACACAACACACACTACTCTACAGTGTTTCTCAAAGTTTTTCAGATCAAATCATGCAGAAGCATGCAGGGTCTGGTGACCCAAGGGGTCGGAGGTCATAGCCACTGATGTTGAATTTTTTCACTGTTGTTTGTTACTATGTTGATTGTGCCCTGACAGGGGACTGCAGATGGAGATTTAGCAGAGTTAGCCTGAGGCTGGAGAGGAGCTAACTCTGGAGAGGAGGCTAACTCAGGCTAACTCCTGGAGGGGAGGCTAACTCAGGGTAACTCTGGAGAGAAGAGAGGGAAAGGGAATAGGGGAGGTAGAGGAGAGAAGAAGGCAGATGGCAAACACCTCCACCTAAGTGCGGTTGCTTTAGTCAGAACCGAGGTTAACTCTGGTACAATGTATAAAATAGCAACATTTATTTTTAAAAACTCCCTAATAAATAAAGTAAACTGCAAATTTCAATTACAGAATATGCAAGAATAGAGCTTTGGAAGGTGGGTTACATTGGCAGATATGTAGTCTAGAATCAGAAGCAAACGTCGAGTCAGTTTATTTCTATAGACATTTAACCCAACAGGGTGACTCAGTTGTTGTCCTTTACAAATAACAAAATAATAACAACAATAATTATAATAAAGAATGGTAGGCCTAATTATAATTCTGCTGTAATCAAGTCCACAATTTCCACGAAGAGAGCAGGAACATTTAAATCGTAGGCTGTTTGCCCCATGCGTTAGCCTATACTCAGTGTTGTTCTTGATCCTTGTCTTGCAGTAACTGCTTAAAATCAAAAGGCCTCCAAAGTATATGTTTTAGTGCAGCTGCTGTGGTGTGCTTTTGCTAGTCTGTATGGTTCTTGGACCTCGTCTCGCAATGACTGATCACAATCAGCTTATCCCTGGGTGCTTGCAACTCTGAAGAACATTCCGGCGCAGAGCCTAACGTTTTTACACATCCTCTGAGCACTGTTGTATGTAACACACACACACACACACACACACACACACACACACACACACACACACACACACACACACACACACACACACACACACATACACTGGGCCTGTTTGGGTGAATGGGCCTGGCTGGTGTAGTCTCTTGTTGGCCATACAGCTCAGTGTGAAGCTCACATCACTGACTTCGGCCCCCGATCAGTTAATGGACTGCACACATGGCTTTAGAGGTAGTAAAAAAGCAAAATTGTGCAAATTAGTAAGGGAGACAAAATAAAACAGCACTGCAAAACAATTCTTTATTTAAGACTTTGAC
>CM059287.1:7043503-7048503 GCA_030347295.1 Setipinna tenuifilis | reverse complement strand
ACACATACTGTATGTGATATGTGAGGAAAATGGCATACACAAGAGGAAATAAAGATAATATGGATGGATGGAGGCTAGGGTTTAGAAACTAGAGTGAGACAATAACTGGGAAGGGCAAGTTTAGTCTGCGAGATGAAATAACATTCCTGTCAGTTTTATGGCCTGTTTGTTTGTCTGCTGTTTATTTGTTTGTTGATTGCATACTTGGACGTCGGGAGTACTGAATGTGAGAGCTCTGTGCTTTTGTTTTATTTTCTCTCTCTCTCTCTTGCGTGCTCTCTCTCTCTTTCTCTCTCTTCTCTCCCCTCTCTCTCTCTCTCTCTTTCTTTCTCTCTCTCTCTCTCTCTCTCTCTCTTCTGGGGCTGATCTGTTTAAAGCTCTCTAGGATATGGAGATGGGGACAAATGAGGACACACACTTAGACACACACTTACACACAAACTTGCACACACACATAGACACACACACACACACACACATACATACACATACACACACACATACACACACACACATGGACACACACAGAGTCACATTCACACACACACTTACACAGCCACACAGTCACATTCACCGACAGACTTATTTTTGGAGATGGAATTTGCTTTTCATACTTTGCAATGGCCACAGTGTATGCAGACTTTGTAACCTGCCAAACTGGATTACAGGGCTGTTAAGTGAACACACACACATATTTCTCTTCCAAATGGACAAAGTGTGTCCCTTCACTTGGGTGTGTGTGGGTGTGTGTCTGTGTGTGGGTGTGTGTCTGTGTCTGTGTCTGTGTGTGGGTGTGTGTGTTGTGTGTGTGTGTGTGTATGTATGTATGTATGTATGTATGAAGTGCTCCTGTCTTCACCTCCTGTCTTCACTTCAACACAGTTCTCAGACATGTGTTAAGCCTTCTGATTAGGTGTGTGTGTGTGTGTGTGTGTGTGTGTGTGTGTGTGTGTGTGTGTGTGTGTGTAAGTACACTCAGTGCACTGCTGCAGCCATGCTCTCCATGAGAACAAAGTAAGCAAGAGATTTAATTGTCCACAATTCGAAGATGTGACTGAGAAGTGCTTTGGCTGTTACAACACACCTCACTCAAACAGCAACAGAACAAGCACAATAACAATAAGTGTGCTCTGCAAGCACACTTAATAAGCATAGCCTGACTGCCGCACCAAGCTCATAGACGTAGTTTGGTCTGGCAAAGATCCCATTGACAAGAAGTTCTCAGAGGTGGGGTCAATGGGTGTTTATTCAAATGCCTCTGTATACTACTAGACAGAGCTACAACCAATCAGACCACTGATTCTGGTGACGTATATGTAAGCTTGTTTTTCATTGGTTCCCTATTTCAGGGGCAAAAAATAGCTGGAAATAGGCCAGTTGGCCAGACTGACTTAAATGCGAAATTCATTTGTACACACACACACACACACACACACACACCACACACACACACACACACACGTCACAGGCAGTATGGGTGGGCCCAGGCTGCAAAAAGCGATGTGGCTTCTAAAATCCCAAGGTGCACCCCAACCTCCTACACACACACACACACACACACACACACACACACACACACACACACACACACACACACACACAATGGGTTACTGCACAGCTGCGGTGACTGGCTCACAGCTGACTCCCAAATGCCAACAGAAAAAAAGATGGCGGACCTTGTGTAGCTTGGCAACAACAAACAAACCATGACCATGATGTCCAGCAAGCGCTTTTTGAAGTGCTGGCGGTTTTGGAATACTGTGTGAGCCTTCTTGCTTTTCGGAGGCGAAAAAAAAGTGTGTGTGAGTGAGGGGACGTTTACACACACACACACACACACACTCACACACTTGTGCGCCACCCCAGTGCCATCACTCCTCGCCTTCTGGCCCCCAGAGCAAGATGGTGCTGTTTGGACAGGGGAGAATGGTGGGAACAAATATGGCACAATATGCCTTCTCTCTTTCCACACACACAGTAGACACACACACACACACACACACACTATCTCTCTTTCTCGCTCTGTCACACACACACACACACACACGCATGCACACGCACACACACACACACAAATATATAAACACAAATAAATATGTTTAAACACACACATACACATATAAAAACATACATCCACGCACTCATACACATACAGGTCTGTCCTACTTCCCAACTGTGTGTGTGTCTTGTGTATCTTGTGTTGCAACATGGTCTAGATTCGCGGGGGTGTGTTTTGGGATTATATCCTAATCCATCACGTCCCGACAGAGTATCAGTTTGCTTACGCACGCCCCCAAGCACACGGTCTATTATCTCTGGTGTGTGTGTGTGTGTGTGTGAGAGAGAGAGAGAGAGAGAGTGTGTGTGTGAGAGAGAGAGGGAAGAGAGAAGGAGAGAGGGAGAGGGAGAGAAAGAAAGAGAGGAAGAAGGGAGAGCTAAAATTGCTTTGCCCTGTAGTGATGGGGTCATCTGCTAATTAACCTTTTGTAGATATTATCATCAGACAATACGCAGACACCTTGCCTCAATCATTAGTGTGTGTGTGTGCGTGTGTGCGTGTGTGTGTGCACGTGTGCTAACCTGCTTTGTGTGTGATTGCAAATAATATCCCAACCTGTGTGTGTCTGTGGGCAAAATGATATGCTTTATCAGTGTGTGGTTGGAAACATTAGCCCAGTGTGTGTGTGCATGAGTGCATGTATTTGTATGTGTGTGTGTGTGTGTGCTGACCTGTCTTGTGTGTGTGACGTTGCAGACACTATCCCAGGACCTCCTTCACCAGTGTGGCGGATACTCCAGAGAACCTGAGGCTCAAACAGCAAAGCAAGATGCAGAGCCAGGTCGGTCTCTTTCTCACACACACACACACACATATCAGCATCTCCATTCACACACACAGACACACACACACACGCTACTGACTCACTCACAGACAGACAGACAGACAGACAGACAGACACACACACACACACACACACACACACACACACACACACACACACTCCCACACTCACCATTTTCTCCATTGAGATGTCGAACAATTGCACGCTCAGACCTTGAAAAGCAAAAGTTGGAAGGACAAAATTTTAATTTCAGTCGAGAATAATTAAAGTTGATTAGGTAATTATTACTTCTAACCTTGGAAGGAAATGTTTTTTTTTCTTTCTATTCCGACTCACCGCATGGGATTGAATAAAGGATGACCCTGAAGATTTTCTCTGTTTAGACTGTTTGAATAGTTTAGCTGATCTTTGAACATTTTCCCCAACATATTTTTGTTGCTGCTCCAAAGTTGTTTTGTGACTTCGCTGTTACGATTATCTTTAAATTCACACCATACCTTGTCCTAGTTGTGTTGACAGTAGAGCCACTTTGATCGGGGGGGGTCACTGTCTCTCCAGTCTTAGGTTAGCTGTGTTAGTCGGTTTATTCAGTTCAGCCAGAGCTGACAACTTTACATACAAATACAGACCAATTTGGTGCAGTTGTTGTTAACACCCCAAATATATGATGAGTCTGCTGTTTTGAAAAGATTTTCATTAGAAGGAAAAAACAACTCCTATCCAGACCAATACAATATCTTTATGAAATGTTTTCATAGAAGGCATAAAGATTTGAGTAATACCAAGCTTCTGAATGCTAACTAACTAGGTGTTTTTTCCTCTATACACAAACACACACACACACACACACACATGCACACACATGCACACACATGCACACACACACACACACACACACACACACACACACACACAGTCTCTGTCTCTTTCTCTCTCTCTCTCTCTCTCTCTCTCTTTCTCTCTCTCTCTTTCCCTGTGACAGTCTGTCAGTTTTTCTGCTGTCCCTTCTGTCAGCCCTTTCTCACCTCTCTTCTTCCCCTTTCCTGTCTCTCAAGCTCAGACCCATCTGTATGTCTGTGTGTATGTCTGTGTGTGTGTGTGTGTGTGTGTTCTGTGATGCGGTGGCTATATATAGCCATATTATTTATATGTCAGTGTGACTAAAAGGAGACTTATTGACTGAGGAAGCACTGAGCATCTCTGTGTTTTTTTTATTTCCGTTCTTTATGGTCTTCCTCCCACTTCTGTTCTCTCTCTCTTTCTCTATCCCCCTCTCTTTATTTGTGTCTCCAACTCCCCCACTATTTATGTATTTGATTCTTTCTTTCTTTTCTTTTTCTTTTCTGTCTTTTCTGGTTTTCTTTCTTTCTCTACCCCGTCTCTGTCTCTGTCTCTGTCTCTGTCTCTGTCTCTCTCTCTCTCTCTCTCTCTCTCTCTCTCTCTCTCTCTCTCTCTCTCTCTCTCTCTCTCTCTCCCTCTCTCTCTCTCTCTCTCTCTCTCTCTTTCTGTGGTGGCCAGTAGCACAGTCCTCTCTCCCACCACCACCAACCGTGCTGTACTGCTGTCATGGCAATTGGATTCCCTTGGCAACAGCCTTTAACAGACGGAGGCTCTCTTCATGCTAAAACACACACACACACACACACACACAACACACACACACACACACACACACACTCCATTCCCCCATATCTCCCATGAGTCACATGAGACACACACACACACACACTCACACACATAGACACACACACACACACATAGACACAGACCGCTACTTGAGACATTTAATCGGTATGGACTTGAGGTTCTTAATCGATTTTTAGATTAGTCGAAAGTGTTTCAGGGTCAGCCATCAAGAGGAGTATTCAATGCACTGGCTACACACACACACACACACACACACACACACACACACACACACACACACTCCCTCACTCTCTCGCCACTCTGCGGCTCACCATACACCGACATCACCAAACTGGGACAGAGGGCGTCTGCCACTCACATGATGCCAACACAAGCACCAGTTGGTGTGTGTGTGTGTGTGTGTGTGTGTGTGTGTGTGTGTGTGTGTGTGTGTGTGTGTGTGTGTGTGTGTGTGTGTGTGTGTGTGTGTGTGTGTGTGTGTGTGTGTGTGTGTGTGTGTGTGTGTGTGTG